>WAAG01011922.1:263827-290668 GCA_013390105.1 Tichodroma muraria | reverse complement strand
GGGGACGGGACGGGACGGCACCGCCAAGCGGGGCTTACCGGGGTTTACCGGGGTTTACGGGCACCAGGACTTGCTGGGGCTTACCGGGCGCCACCGGGGCACCGGGGCTTTCAGGCACCGGGAGCGGGGCACCAGGGTTTGCCGGCACTGGGAATTATCGGCACCGCGGGAGGGGAGCGCCGGGGTTTACCAAGGTTTAGCGGGGCTTACCGGCACCGACACCGGGGACACCGGGACGTACCGGCACTGGGGCTTATTGGAACTTACCGACACTGGGAGCGGGGCACCAGGGTTTACCGGCACCGAAAGCAAGGCACCGGAGCTTGCCGGCACTGTGATGGGGCACCGGGGCTTTCCTGCTCCGGAGCTTAGCGGCACAAGGAACGGGGAACTGGGCCTTACCGGCACGGGGGCACCCGAGCTTACCGGCACCAGGGCTAACTAGCACCGGGATCCGGGATATCGGGACTTACCGGCACCGGGGCTTGCTGGCCCCAGGAGTGAGGCGCTGGGATTTACCCGCACCGGGAGCAGCCTACGGTGCTTACAGGCACCGGGACTTCTCGGCACCGGGACCCGGGGCATCGGGACTTACCAGCACAAAGAGCAGGGACCTGGGACTTACCGGCACCGGGACTTACCGGCACCGGCAGGGGGTGCTGTACCAGNGGGGGGGGGGGGGGCACCCGCAGAGGCCCCGGCGGGAAGGACCGACAGCGGCGGGGAAGAACCGGTACCGGAGCGGCAGATGGGCAGGAGAAGTGGCACCGGAGAGGGGGGACAGGCATCGAGGCACCGGCAGCAGGGGAGCAGTGCAGGGGGTCACCAGAGAGACTGTGAGGGCAGGAAAAAGGGCCGGTCCCAGCTCCGGGGAGCAGGAAGGTGGCACCGGAGGGATGAGGGTGAGCCCCAAGCGGTACCAGCACTGCCGGTATCGCTGGAACGGGTGCCCTGGCGCCTGGGGGAGGGGGGGGCTGGTAACTTTGGGGTCTGGGACTGGTGTGGCACTGGTACCAGCAGTGGCACCAACAAGGTCACTGGCATTGGGCATCCCAGGTGACCCAGTGAGGCTGGAGCCAGGTGTGGGTGTTCGCATGGTCCTGGCACCCACCATTGGGCTGCAGGACACACGGCAAGGACGGATGGCCCGACACACGGACACCCACATGGCACATCCACGGGCACCCGTCACCCACGTCTGCACCGCAGGGGACCTTGTCCCCCACTCCAGGCACCGGGAGTGGCACACGGGACAGCCCCATGCCTGACCTTTGGCCTTCCACAGGTGGCTTGCACTGCCAGGTATGGCTGTGACGGTTCCGGGGTGTCACCAGGCTGGCTGCCAGTGGTGACACCAGGTGGCTCAACGCCATGAGGAGCACTTGGAGCATGGCAAGCGCCTCCACCCTTCTCTCCCCACAGCAAGGCCACCGGGAATGGTGCCTGGTGTCGTGGGATCACTGTGTAGCCTCGCTCCAGGGGGCAGGGACACTGCGGGGTCACTGTGTGTCCTCAGTGCTGGTGGCTGAGCAGACACTGGGGCGCATCAGGTGGCTCCATGCCCAGGGCAGGGACACGCACAGACATGGCACGTGCCCGTGGCAGCTGGTCATGGCGTGGTCACACCGGCTCCACTGGTCTTGCGTGGGAATGGCCCCACACCCTGCCCTGAGCCACTGCAGGGCTGGAGCTGGTGTCACCTGCCGGTGTCACCTGCCAGTGCCACGATGCCATCTCCTGCTCCCAGGTTGCTTCTGTGCCAACCTGAGCCATCTCTCCAGGGATGAACCAGCGATGCCTTCACGGTGAAGCCTGAGGCTGGGAAGGCTCAGGTGCCTCTGGGTGCTACTGCAGGTGGTGACACCAGCCTGGCACGTGGCTTTGAAGCTCTGCCAGGGCACAGGGCTGGATCTGGGCTGGGTTAACCAGCAGCACCCTCTGGAACCACACCAGTCCCCTGTCCTATGGGAATTGCCCCCTCAGCTGTGCCCCAGTGACTGGCGGGAGCTGCTGGGACCCACCAGGTGACATCCCAGGGGCTGGCACTGCAGTGGGAGCTGGGCACAGTCCAGGACATGTTTTTTTAACGGGCTTGTGTGTGGTACCATGGCAGAGCCACCACTTGTGCTGCCTTTCCTGTCCATTCCTGGCTTGCACACGGCTGGCACACAACTGGCACATCCTGGTGGCTGCCGCATTGATCAGCTCAATGCAGAGCTAATGATGAGGGAAGCGGAGCCGGGAGCCCTGGGGACACTGCGGAGGCCACTTGTGTTCCTTTTCCTGCAGCTGCCAGGAGGGTTCAAGCTGCCCACAAGTATGTCCTGGGCTCACTGTGTGTGCCATGCTCTAGCTGTGGCTGCCAGTCCCCACACTGCTGGTGCCCGTGCTGCTGGTGCCCACACTCCTGGCATCCACACTGCCAGTGCCTGCATCCCAGAGGGGTGCAGGGGGCATCTCCCCATGGATGCAGAGCTCTCAGCTCCCTCCAGCCCTGGAGGTCAGGGGTACATGGGTGCTTGTGCCCCCTCAGTGTGCCCTTTGGGAGGCTGTGCCAGCACTGCCTGATAGAAGGGCTCAACGTGCAGGTGTCCACTGTCCTTTGGAGCCATGCCCTGCGACCAGGACACCACAGGAGGAGCCAGGGAAGGGATCCCAGCTGGGGGATGTGAAGGAGCAGCTGGGAATGTGAGCAGCTCAGGGTGGGGGCCCCACGGCCAGAGTGGGTGGGTACCACATCCCTGGGTGATGCGGGGTGGGGTACTCAGCACGGGGCCGTGGGTACCGGTGGTGACTCTGCCCTCCTCCCCTAGACCTGCCCGCGCTGCTGACGCCCTCCGCCGAAGCCCAGGTACGTGGGGGCCGGTGACCCGCCCCGGCGTGGGCACGGCCGCCCGCCCCCCTCGCCTGGGGGTCACAGGTCCTGGGACGGGACCCGGCACCAAGGAGGGGGCGGGGACAGCTGGTGCCAGGGTGTTTGCGGCCCCCAGCCGGTGCTGTCCCCGCAGATGGTGCAGTCGCTGGGCTTTGCCGTGTACCGGGCGCTGGACTGGGGACTGGACGAGAACGAGGAGCGGGAGCTGAGCCCGCGCCTGGAGCAGCTCATCGACCTGATGACCAACAGCGACTCCGAGGACAGCGGCTGCGCCACGGCCGACGAGGGCTATGGGGGGCAGGAGGAGGAGGAGGAGGGGGGCGAGGGGCCGCCCCGCTCCGTGCGCACCTTCGGCCAGGCCATGCGCTGCTGCGCCGCCCGCCTGGCCGACCCCGCCGGCGCCCCGGCGCACTACCAGGCTGTCTGCCGCGCCCTCTTCGCAGAGACAGTGGAGCTCATGGCCTTCCTCGCCAAGATCCGCGATGCTAAGGAGGTGAGCATGGGTGCCCGCTGGCACCACTGCTCTGCCGGGGAAACCACCTGCAGTGGCGAGGAACTGGGGAGGCTGCAGAGCCCTCTCTGCCCATCCCAACCAGGGCTGCTTGTGCCGGTGTTTGGCCGTACAGCCTCTCCCAGACTGCTGTGCTGGCTGGGAATCAGGGATTGGGGTGCACCTCAGTGCTGCGGCCCCATGGCACACTCCCGGCTGGACCTTCAATGCCACCAGAACAGGGTGACAGCCTCTTGTGCATCAACAGCTACTGCAGAAGCTGAAGGAAGATGAGGAAGAGGAGGAGCGGCCGGCGGCAGAGCTGGGCAACCTGCGCAACACAGACTGGGTAGGGCAGCATGGCCGGGCATGGGGGCTGTGCTGGGCATGGGCGGGTGCTGACGCCGTGTCCCTGTGTCCCCCCCAGGCCCGGCTGTGGGTGCAGCTGATGCGGGAGCTGCGGCACGGCGTGAAGCTGAAGAAGGTGCAGGAGAAGCAGTTCAACCCTCTGCCCACCGAGTACCAGCTCACGCCCTTTGAGATGCTCATGCAGGACATCCGTGCCCGCAACTACAAACTCCGCAAGGTCATGGTGAGTGTGGCCACCATGCCAGCCCCTCACCCTCTATCCTGCCACCCTCCAGCAGGAAGCACTGACCCCCTTCCTTCCCCAGGTGGATGGAGACATTCCCCCCCGGGTGAAGAAAGATGCCCATGAGCTCATACTTGACTTCATCCGCTCCCGGCCCCCCCTGAAGCAGGTGAGTGCCAGCACAGGGTCACCTCCCTGACACGACAGCGTTGGTGGGTCCAATGGATGCCATCCCTGGGCCATGGCCACCACTTGAAGTCTTATCTGTGCATCCTGCAGGCATCAGAGCGGCGGCTGCGGCCACTGCCCCAGAAGCAGAGGACGCTCCACGAGAAGATCCTGGAGGAGATCAGGCAGGAGCGGAAGCTCCGGCCCGTGGAGCAGAAAGGTACCGGTGTCCCCTCCCCGCTGTGCTATGCCACCTGTGGCCCCACCCCCATGGCACTGAGCCCGTCCCTCTGCAGGCTACAGCTCCTTGCCCTGCATCCCACACGCCTGCGCCGGCCGCCTGACCTCCAGCTCCTGCCTCGAGCTGTCCCGGTGCCCGGCCAGCGCCCTGCCTGTGCGCCCACGGCCACGCGTCCTGCTCAAGGCGCCCACCCTGGCCGAGATGGAGGAGATGAACCTCTCCGAGGCAAGGGGAAACCTGCAGAGGTGGGGAGACACGACGGGTGCCAGGGTGCCCTTGGCAACACGGTGCCCATGGCCTTGCAGGACGAGGACTCTCCGGCCACGGAGGTGCCGCTGAAGCGGGATCGCTCCTTCTCAGAGCAGGACCTGGCACAGCTGCAGAGCCAGCTGGGGGGTGACGAGGCTGCGCCCCGGGACCCAGAGCCACTGCAGCCTGAGCCCCGGCCCCGCTCAGGTACTGCCAGGGGACCCCATGTCCCATGGCTCCAGGGTGTCTGTGCCATGCCTTTCAGTGGTGGTGGCACTGGGCAACATGTCCTTGCCACGGCCTCCCTGTCCGTCCCTGCAGGCTCTGTCCCTGCCAGCTGCCATCCACTGCCAGATGGCCCAGCACTGCCCCGGGCTGCCCTCGGTGCCGTGGAGGAGAGGCCAGAGGATGGATCCAGCGCTGCCCCCGCCAGCAGCTCCAAGCACCTCTGGCTGGTGGGTTCTGGGGACACCAGCTGGGAGCCCTGGGGCAAGCATGACCATGGGCACACGGCAGCCTGGCATGAGGACATACGATGGCTGGGGGTCCTCGTGCCAGAGACACTCTGCCTGTCCTGGGACACTCTGCCTATGCCAGGGGTGCTCCTCCCATATTTGGAGGCTCTGCCCTGGCACAGGAGTGCTCTGGGCCATGCCCTATGCCACAGTCCAGTGTGACATCCCCCTCGTCCCACAGGAATTCAGCCACCCTGTGGAAAGCCTGGCCTTGACTGTGGAGGAGATGATCAACGTGCGCAGGGTGCTGGTCAAGGCTGAGATGGAGAAGTTCCTGCAGAGCAAGGAGCTGTACAGCAGCCTGCGGAGGGGGAAGGTGGGAATGGGGACAGGGGGCTGCAGGGACTGGGGGCCATGTCTGCCCTCCCACCCACCCCCAGCTCACCCTGCTCTGCCCACAGGTCTGCTGCTGCTGCAGGGCCAAGTTTCCTCTCTTCTCGTGGCCCACATCATGTTTCTTCTGCAAGCGGTGAGCACTGTGCCATGCTGTGCCATGCTGTGCCGTGCAACGAGGCTGGGAGGGCAGCAGCAGGGTCCCCACAATGCCCCCTCTCACCCACCTCTGTCTCTGTCCCCAGGTCTGTCTGTAGCTCCTGCAGTCTAAAGGTAAGGGACTGGCTCTGGACAGTGCCACTGTGTCCCTGCACCTTGCCCCGTCCCTGTCCCATCCCACTCCATTCCTGTCCTGCCTTGTCACTGTACCTACCTCCGAGCCATGTCTGTCCCTGCGCGTCCTAATCCTACCCTAATCCTGTCCTATCCCATCCCGCCCTGACTCCCGCGTTCCGGCAGATGAAAATGCCTTCCAAGAAGCTGGCTCACATCCCCGTCTACGCGCTGGGCTTCGAGAGCCCGCCGGGCTCGCTGCCGCCCAAGGCCCCGCCGCTGCGCCGGAGGGAGCCCTTCCAGTGAGTCCCTGAGCCTTCCTCCCCCCTCCCCTGGTCCTCCTCCGCCGGCGGGGGCTGACGGGGTGCCCTGTGCCGCAGCTCGCTCTCGGGGCCGTGCTGGCGCCGGGTGGAGGAGGAATTCCCCCACATCTACGCCCAGGGCTCGGTCCTGCGCGACGTCTGCTCCGACTGCGCCGGCTTCGTTACCGACGTGGTCAGCTCCAGCCGCCGCAGCGTGGCCGTCCTCAACGCCAGCGCCGCGTCCCGGCGCCACGCCAAGGCCCGCTCCCTCTACAGCGACGCGTGGCTCAAGTGAAGGGCCGGGCGCCCCGGTGATGGTCGCCACGGGGGTGCCGGTCACCCCGGCACAGCCCCCCGATGTACATATATACATAGGATGGATACACACAGCTTCTATATTTATATACATTATGGACCAGGGGGCAAAAGGACCCGTTCCCACTGTCCCTGCCGTCCCCTTCTGTCCCTGCCACCAGCCCCCGAGGGGATGGATCCTGCTGGGGGACACCTGCAGCCCCCGGGAGGACGGATCCCGCTGCGGGGCAGCTCTTGGGGGATGGATCCTGCTGGGGGACACCCGCAGCCCCTGCGTTCGCCCCCCGGCCCTGCTTCTGTGCCAAGCCCTGGCTGTGCCGGGGTGCCCGGTGCCCTGGGCTGGCATGGCTGTTCTGTATGTACCCCCCATAATAAACCCGCTGGGCTGCCCTGGGGCCGCCTGCCTGGTCCTGAGTGGATGGGGGAGCGGTGTGAGGGGTGGTGCGCGGTGTGAGGGGATCGGGGATGGGGGCATTCCATTTCATCGCGCGCATCTCCCACCGCCATCCCTCTTCCCCGCCGGGCCGTGCCCACCCGTGACCCCGCACAGCACCGTGGGAACACCCCGCTCCTCATTCCCACGCCGCCCTCCCCACTCCCTGCGCGCTCCCAGCCGCGGGCCCAGCCCAGCCTGTCCCTCGGTCTCCCCCACATNNAGCCTGTCCCTCGGTCGCCCCCACATCCCGGGGCCGTGCCCCGCGCTGGACCCGCGGGGATCGCCCCGTTCCCACGCTCCCCGTTCCGGGATCAATTTCACGCGCGGAGCGCGACGGAGATCGCGGGGCACGGGGGGCGTGGCACTCTCAGCCTCAGCCAATGGGCGCGCGCGGCGGGAGTGGGCGGGGCCGGCGCGGGGCCGGCGCGCAGGCGCAGTTGGTGCGCAGGCNAGGGACTCGGGGCGACAGTCTGTGGGGGAATAACTGGGGGGCAGTGACTGGGGGTGACATCTGGGTGGGCAGTCGGGGTCATTGCTGGGGGACACTTACTTGGGGGACAGCTGAGGTGACAGTCACTGGGGGTGTTTGGAGTGACAGTGACCTGGGGCGGAGGCTGACGGGGTTTGGGGGTGACTGGAGGGAACTGGGGGGCAGTGACAGAGGGGGGCTCACAGTGGGGGTGGCAGAGGTGACAGTGTGTGTGGCAGTGATTTGGGGTCAGTGATTGGGGTGGGAGTGATCAGTTTGGGTGGTGGGTGAGTGGGAACGGTGGGGGGCAGCAGCTGGGGCTGAACTGGGAGGAAATGGGAGAGAGGCCTGGGGGAGGCTGGGTTTGGATGTTGTCAGAGCTGAACTGGTGAAAGTGTTTTTAGGAACATCCCTGCCCCCTTCCCAGCACTGCAGGATCCCAGTGCTAGATGTCAGATAGGCCCTGGTGGCACTGCTGCGTCCTTGGGGGTGACAGAGACCCGTCCTGTTCTCCAGACACCTCATCCAGCCCCAGCCATTCCCTGTCCTTCCCCAAGGCCTGGCTGTGTGGGCATTGTCAAGGCTGGGTTTGGAAGCTCTTCCAAGGGAAGAGCGGAGTCCATGGTGTGAGGGGACACATCACAGTGTCCTGTGCTCCCCTCCATGTGAGTGGGACTGTCCGGGCAGCCACTGGGTGACATGTTTGACATGAGGGGTGTCCAAAACTCTATCTGTTTGCAGGTGTTGGATCAGATCCATGGGGAATTGGGTCAGATCCATGGAGAATTCCATCCCTGGGCTGGCCCTGTAGCTTGTTCCTCTGTTTGCAGATCCCAGCTGAGGAGTCGGAGGATGAGCCGGCGGCCGGAGAGGAGCGACCGGACACGCGGCTCAGCGAGCAGGACATGGCAGGAGGGGACCACGAGAGGAGCAAGGAGGGGGCTGTGGCCAAGGAGACAGACGGTGATGGACAGAGAGAGGGGCAGGAGGCCGAGCAGCCGGACCGAACGGTGACTGCTCCCAGGGATCCAGGGGAGGGACACACTCAAACCTGGGAACTCACATCTGGGGGAGGATGAGCAGTTTGGTGCTGAGGGCTGGGTTTGTGTGGAGGATCCAGAGGGATTTTCCAGCTCCAGAGAGGAGTCACCCAAGGAAGGCATTGTGCTGTGTCCGCTTGAGCACTGAGGTCAGGTGAGGGAGGTGTGGTCTCAAGGAGGCATTTGTTTCGGAGCAGGGGATGTGATCACTTCAAGCAGTGTCACCTGAGCACTGAACCTCTTCTTCCCCGTTGTGATTTGTTGTCATTGGATATCAAGATTCCTCCTGTGGTCTGTATCAGCCCAGAAGTGTCTCCTTGCAGGGTTTTGTAAGGAAAGGGGCATTTAATTAACAATTTTTCATGGCAAGTCCAGCCCAGATCCCACTGGAGAAGAGGGTTGGGGGAACAAAGGGAGTTGGCCCCTGGTCTCACTTGTTTGCTGTGCATTTGGGGTTTGTGTCCCTGGTTTGGGTGGTAGAGGAGCAAAGTCCACTGCCTGTGTGCATTCCAGCTGTGCCAGTGGCCTCTGCCAGCCCAGGGGCTGTGAGTGCTCTGGCTGGTGGATCCCTGTGTGAGCAGTGGCTCCAGGGATCCTGACCTGGTGAGTTTGCTGTGCCAGCACTGCAAGACACACCTGTGGCTGCTCCCAGAGCTCCAGGTAGGACATGGGAGCCCTGGGCAGGCAGCTGCTGCTCTTGGGTAGAGCCAGGACAAGACTTGAAGCTACCTGGTCTAATGGAAGGTGTCCCTGCCTAGACAGGGGTAGGAACTTTGAGGTCACTTCCACCCCAAACCATTCCACAATGCTGTGATCCCTTGCTGAGTTACCTGCTGGGTCCTGGAAATGTGCTTCCCAGCTGTGGGTAAGAGCCAGCTGTGCCTGTCAGGTTAGGGAATCCCCCTGGCATCCTGAGCTGAAGCAGTTGCATCTGCAGGGAGAGGCACTCTGGCACTGGGACCTTTGTCAGGTGTTGGTTTCTGTGGAAATGGGAGTGAAATGGGGAACTGTGCTGCTCCCCTGAAAAGCAGAAATGCAGCTTATCCTGGGGACTGAAAGATGCTGAAGCATTTCCTCCACACCTGGCACAGCTAAACTTGTTTCTCTCCTGATTTTGTAGCCTCAGACATCGATGTGAAAGTCAGCTGAGGTTTAACCCTTTGTGAATCTTTGGTGCTTTCCTCCATTTTCTCCTTGTGTCTTGATTTCCACCCACTAACAAACGCTAAAGGGTGAATTTTTGTTTCATTTGAGGACCCTCGGTGTGCTGATCCCTGTGGGAAATGCTCTTCTTCCCATGGAACTGGCACCCCTGCAGTTCATGGGAATGCTGACAGCTCTTCCTTTTGTCTTTGCAGCTGGCAACGAGTAACAAGCCACGGAAGAAAAAAAAGAAAAGGAAAACCAAGAAAAATTCAGCAGGAGAGACTGTGGTATGTCTGTGTGTGTTCTGAGTCAGGGACCAGGTTGGTTCCTCCAGTGGGGTTGGCAAAGTGGGGATTCTGAGGTGACTGGAGGAGGGATTTAAGGCAAAAAAGCCATTTCAAAATTTAAAGAAGCCTCTTTAGAATCGTGGAATCCTGGAATGGTTTAGATTGGAAGGGACCTTAAAACTCATCTCATTCCATTCCCTGCCATGGTCCACCAGATCAGGTTGCTTCAAGCCTTGTCCAAACTGTCCTGTCACTCTATCCCCTGTCCAAAGTCCCTCTCCAGCTGTCTTGGAGCCCCTTTAGGAACTGAAAAGGGCTCAAAGGTGTCCCCAGAGCAGAGGGGCTCCAGCCCTTGGAGCATCTCTGTGGCCTTCTCTGGACTAATTCCAGCAGCTCCACATCCTTCCAGTACTGGGGACCCCAGAGCTGGAAGTAGCAAATGGTTTAAAGTCATTGATCTTCTTAATTCAATGGGAGTGAGGTTCAGGTGGGAGCTGGTTTTCTGGTAAGGTTTGAGTCTGAACTGTCCACAGAATCCTTAAGGTTGGAAATGACCTCCTAGATCATGGAGTCCAACCTCCCTGTTCACTCCAGGGAGATTCTTTGCTCAACATCCTGAGCCACCAAGTTCTGGAATGAATGTCTAAGCTGTGACAGCGGTGCCAGCGCCCAGCTGGCCACCTGCTCCCTGGGAATGCCACTCAGGAGTGAATTTCTGAGGTGGAGAATGCTCTTGGAGAGCCTGTTTCCCTTCCCAATCCAAGAATATTGAGCAGCAGGGGGACATGTGGCAGCTGGAGGCTGGGGGGACCCCCAGACCCAGGCAGTTTGGTTTGCCACAAGGGATAATACAACCTCTGTTCCAGCACTTCCATGCAGAGCACATTATCCCTTTCCTGTGTACACTCCATGCACAGGGGCTAAATTTAGTTTGAAAAGGCAGACTGGCAGTGCTGCTTGGGTGTCCTGAATGGAATTCTGTGTTCCACCCATGGACATCATAAGGAGTATGTGAAACAGGCACGTAAGAAATGTGTCACTTGTTTGTTGGCAGAAAATAGAGGGAAATCAGGGTTAAAGTGTTATATAACTGTAGGATGTGAGCAGCTGGATGGATTCCTGGGGTGGTTGGAAAATAGGGAATGGGAGAGTTGGATTGAAGTCATGTGAGTGTTTGAGACCTTGTCATGAGGCTCCACAGCAGTAACTTGGTGTTTCCGTGGAAAGCAGAGGGTGAAGGCTGGTTATTTATATATTTAAAATGTCTTTGGACAAGGGCCTGGACTGTCAGGACAAGGGGAAATGTCTTCCCACTGTCAGAGGGCAAGGCTAGATGGGATATTGGGAGGAAATTCTTCCTTGTGAGGGTGGTGATGCCCTGGCACAGGGTGCCCAGTAAGCTGTGGCTGCCTCATCCCTGGAAGTGTCCCAGGCCAGGCTGGACGGGGCTTGGAGCAACCTGGGATAGTGGAAAGCGCCCCTGCCCGTGGCAGGGGGTGGAACAGGATGGGCTTTAAGGTCCCTTCCAGCCCAAACCATTCTGGAATTCTCTGAAGAGCCATAGCCCCTCACCCAGGGATCGGGATGAGCTGGAGGCAGCTGGGTGTGATCTGTGCTGGGTGACCTGCAGGCTGCTGTGACTCAGCCTGTAATAAATGCCTTGGCTTTGCCTTTCTTAAGGAAGACAACGACCTGGAAGACATCGACAGCCTCTTGGAGAGGATCGAGGACCCCAGGCTGGCACCGCAGAGCCAGGGTGGCATCACCACCGACAGTCGGCCTCTGCTCTATGTGGAGCACAGGTACTGCTGGCTCCCACCTGGCTCTGGCCTTGGTGGGACAGGATATCTGCTCCCTGAGGAAAGAGTTGGGAGCTTCCCGGTGTGATCTGGCCAGGAGCTCTGCACCGTGCTTGAGAGGGTTGGGATGGCTGTGCACATCCCTGCTCCTCTCCGCCCCTCTGGAAGCTGTGTTTGATTCTGATGGGGATTCTCTGCTGCCAGGCCTGCTTGCCCTGGTGGCAGGACCAGATTAGTCTCCAGAGGGACCTTCCAGCATCAGATCCTCTGTGGGAGGTGCCAATAGCCCTGGGGTGTAAAGCTTGACATGGGATTCACTTGTGCTCCCGGTCCCAGGCTTCTCCCAGGAGCATCCCAGCCAAGGCTCCAGCTGCCCTGGAGAGGGCAGCAGCAGTATTCCCCAGCTCTGGAGCAGAGCAGGAAGAAAGCCTGTCTGATGGAGCAGGGCTTTCCCTTCCATTCTGCCAGTTTCAATCTCCTTTTTCCACGCTGTATCTAATCAGTGGGGAGTGTTGACAGTTTGGGGGTTTTCCAGAGGCCCTTTGGGGTGCTGGGTGTTGATGGAGAGACTTGAGTGTGGCACTGCTTAACTGATGGAGCTTTTTTTTTCTTCTTTCCACCTTCTCAGAAACTTGAATCCAGAGAATGAGTTGAAGAGATACTTTGGGGCTCGTGCTGTGCTCGGGGACCAGAGGTTAGTCCAGAATTTGATATTAAACCCTTTCCAAATCCGAGAAGATGTGTCTGTCCTGCCTTTGGCAGGGCTCATGGAGTCCCCAGTGCCACACCTGGGCAGGTGATCCTGGGCTCAGGGTGTGTTACTCATTTAGTAGTTGCTTATTGGGACAGAGGGATATTTTTTGCGATACGTACAAGGTGGGGAAAGCCTTCTCCAGGCTTCTACTGGCATTTGCTTTTTCTTTTGCTCCTTTCCCCTCTCATTTATTTCCAAACCACCCTTCAAAGTCCTTTCATTCAAGTTCACAGAGTGCAGACACAGATTTTGTTTGTTTCTCCACCATTCATCCCTTGTTGCCATTCCGGAGCCTCTGGACAGAAAGTGAACCCTGAATATTTTCAGTGTGTCTCATGCACTTCCTTCCAGGGGCCCAGGGAACCTGTTGCTCTCTGGGTGTGATGTCTCTGCATTTATCCACTGCACTGTGCTCACTGTCATCCACAAAATCCCCACTTCTGTGAGCTGGTTGACAGACCAAGAATGGCCTGAGCTCAGAGCAGTGCAGGTGGAAGGAGGGAGAGTCTGTGTGAGATCATTTGGTGCTTGAGGAAGAAACTGCAGCCCTTTGGGATTGTCCTGTGCAGGGCCAGGAGTTGGACTTAATAATCCATGTGGGTCTTTTTTCAACTCAGGATAGTCTGTGATCCCTTTCTGAGGAGACATGACTCCTTCAGAGTAGCCTTGATCCTGAATTGCTCCTCAACCAATAAATTGTACATTTTTGAGTACAGCTTAAACTAATCCAGTTGACATTTGAAGGCCCTGCTGAGAAGAGGGATGAGTCAGAAGGATGTGAGGCTCTCCTAATTGGACCTGGGAAGCTGTTTAAAGCACAGAGGCAGCTGAGAGTTTGGCAGGGATAAAAACAGGGAGAGAAGCTCTGGAAGTGGAGATGCTGGAGGCACTGGCTGGCCTAGATGGTGCACATAAGGCAAAGCCTGAGCTCAGGTGTGTTGTGTCTTGAAGGCAAACGTGGAGCTCTGGGCACAGCTCTGTGTAGCTCTCTGTGGGGAAGAAATTGGATCTCATTTTTCCCTTTAACATGGTTTCACCCCTCCTCCTTCTGTCAGTGCAGAGCAGTTGTGACCTGTGTGTTCCCCTCCCCAGGCCAAGGCAAAGGCAGCGGCAGTACGTCCGCAGCATGTGGCTGACGGCTCCCAAGAACACCTGGCCACGCTACAGCAAGACAGGTGAGGCTTTTGGGGCTGCCTCCTGCCCTCTCAGCCCTTGGCCCATGTGACATGGGTGCCGCTCAGGGCATGGAATCTAAGAGGGAGCTGCTCCTCAGCTGGTGGAAATGCACCTCCTGCCTCAACAGAGAGCTCTGTGGAGTTGTACCTTATGATTTGGGTTTGTTTTCCCCTCTTTTGGAGGTAGCAGGGTATGGGTGCTTGCCATCTTAGCAGCAGAATTGCTGGATAATGAGAAGTATCCCTGGGGAGAATGAGCTGCCTGGGCTTTTTGGGTGGGTTTGGGATTTGGACTCATGAGAGGGGGGAAAAGAGTGAAATTCTCTGGGGGTCTCCAAAACCACGTGTGTCTCTGGACCCAGTGATGGGAGTGAGCTTTTGATGCTGTGGGAGAGCAGAGGAGGTTCCCTTGGGGTACCCAGGTCTTCCCTGCACCCTGCAGGTAACACCATGCAGCTGCTGGACACCCGGAGGGGGGTGCAGCACTTCACCTTCGAGCACCACCGTGAGTACCAGCAGGTCCAGTTCAAGTTCCTGGACGCTGTGGAGTCCATGGACCCCAACAACATCGTGGTACGTCGGGTCGGTCGTGCTGTTCCCTCCCGTGTTCCTGCAGCTCCTTTCCCTGGGAAGTTGGGCTGGTGGAATTCCAGTGGAATTGTTTGGGCTGGAAAAGCCTCTAAGCCAGCTGTTCCCCCAGCACTGCCAAGGCCACCCCTAACCCTGTCCCCAGGTGCCACATCTACACGGCTTTTAAATCCCTCCAAGGATGGGGAGTTCACCCCTGCTCTGAAGGGGTGACTGGGGCCAGGGCTGGACAACACATCTGGGGAAGGAATTGTTCCAGATATTCATCCTGAATCTCCTCTGCCACAGCTTGAGGCCATTTCTCCTTGTCCTGTCCCTGTTCCCTGGGAGAAGAGGCCGACCCCCCCGGGCTGTCCCCTCCTGTCAGGGAGTTGTGCAGGGCCAGAAGGTCCCCCCTGAGCCTCCTTTTCTCCAGGCTCAGCCCTCCCTAAGCTGTTTCTGCTGCTCCAGACCCGTTTCCAGCTCCGTTGTCCTTCCCTGGACACGCTCCAGCCCCTTGATGTTTGTGTTGGGGTGAGGGGCCCAGAACTGACCCCAGGACTGGAGGTGCCCCAGCAATGCCAGCACAGGGGATGAGCACTGCCCTGGCCCTGTGGCCACACCATTGCTGACACAAGGCCAGGTGCCAGTGCCTTTCCTGCACACCTGGGCTTGTGTCCATCCACTGTCTCCTTCACCTCCAGGTCCTTTTCCAGCCACCTTTCCCCCAACCTGTAGCATTCGTGGGGTTGGTGCGACCCACGAGCAGGACCCAGTACGTCACCATGTTGACCTTCATCCCACTGGCCTCATCCTCTTGATCCATCCTGTCCTGATCCCTCTGCAGAGCCTTGGATTATTTATTTCCAGTCTTGTTTGGACTGTTAGGACTTGTTTGGACAGTAGAGCCCTGTGTCCTGTGTGGGGTGAGGCAGTGCTGAGTGCTGAGCTGCGCTGTCACCTTGTTAATCAGTGACCTCCTCGGTGCAGAGGAGGTCTGGTGGCTGGTGGCCGAGCCTTGGTGGCTCTGCCAAGCACGTGCCAGGTCACCTTCTGAGAGAGGAACCCACAGGAACTGTCCGTTTGGCTGGAAGGGTGGGAACAAAGCTCCCTTGTCTCAGCTCTTAGCTGGGAAAGGAGGAATATTGTGTAAATCCATCATGAACTGGGAATCCAAACTAACAGCTGTTCTATTTATAAACTCCTGCAAGGATGAAAAATGTGTCTTTTCTTGGTATTTCAGCAAAACAGGCTCTTGTGTTGGGAGTCCTTCATGCGTGTCCGAGCTCATTAAGCTGTATGGTAACATTTATAGTTTGGAGTGATAAGCAACAGCAAAATTGCTCTGCACCCAACTAAACCATAACTGAGGGATGTTTCTCTGAAAGGTCTGGCCACATGAGCTGGGATACATGCCCTGGAGATGTTCTTTAAAGAGCCCATTGTCTGCTAAATAAAGTTTACTTCCTTCTGCTTTCCCACCCTTGGTTCAGGGCCGTGGGGCTCTCTCCAGCTCAGCAGTTCTGCCTGGATTGAGGGATTTGGATTAAGTGAGCCAAGGTAATTCCTGTGCAGCAGTGAGTGTCCCAAGGACAGCTCGAGCTCGGTCCCCCTCACAGGAGAGCTTTCCATGGTACTTTAGTCTGGATGCTCACCCTCTCAGAGGGTCTGGCTAAATTTGAGGACGTTCGTACAGCTTGAAATGTTCCCCTTTTTCATCAAGGGTAAGATTTAACAGATGGATTTGGCAATTCCAGACAGTTTGTCCATGGTCACCACAGTCCTGGCATAGCTGGAGCCCAGCTCTGTCTTGTTGCTGTGGTTTCAGCACATAAAACATTACTTTTGAGGAGCCTCTTGTTCAGTGAGCGTTTTTTCTGCACTTGCTGGTAGGTTAAAAGGGTCTTGGTGACCTTTTCTTGGCTTTTCCCCATCACACTGACCCTGAGTGCTCCATGTCCCCCCAAAGAGTGGACTAGAAAGGAACTTCAGGGTTTTACCCCTTAAAGAGGGGGTTAAGCATCAGGCAAGTGGCTCCAGGCTGTGCTGGGCCAGCCTGGAACATCCAGTCTTTGTGCTGTAGGTGGTCCCACAGATCCCCACCCTGCAGATGGAAACTTCTGGAGCTTTGTAAGCTTTATTTTTTCAGTTTTAGGAGAAAAAAAGTAATCCCCAAACTAAACTGTGAGAAGATCTATAGTAGCTTCAGTGTTTTTTACTGAACAGAGGTTTAAGTACTTGAGAAAAGTAGCCTATTTATAATATAATTAGTGAATTGAGAAAGTTTTTAGATTAAACTTCTCTTCTGAAGCCTCGAAGTAAATATTTATTTATTATTGTTATCCATTAGCATTGCTGATTCCTGGATTTGTAATAGATGTGTCCAAATGTCCTCTCAGTGTCCAGAGGATGCAAAACTCTGATCAAATGCTCAGAAGTGTTGAGGGGTAGATAAAAAAAACCAAACTGTAACAATACCTGCATCTCATTCTCTCCAAGGAAACGGAGGAGCAGGGAGAGATCTGGAGGAGCACAGTGAAGATGGACAAAGGCCTGGCATGGCCTCTGCTGGAAAAGCTGGGAGGGAGCTGCCCAAGGGAGGCTGCCATTGAGGGTGGGGACAGAGCTCCCTGTGCCCTTCCAGCTTGGGGATGGATCTGGCAGGGCAGGATTAAGGAAGCTTTCAGCATTGTGTGTCACAGGGCTGGGTGCTGGGGGGTACCTGGGTCAGTGACCAAGTTCCTGAGACACCGGTAGTGACACAGAATCTCTGCAATGCTCTTGTGCAGCTGCTGCTCCAGATGAACCCCTACCACGTGGACTCCCTCCTGCAGCTCAGCGACGTGTGCCGGATGCAGGAGGACCAGGAGATGGCCCGGGATCTCATAGGTAAGAGTGAGGTGAGGAGCAGATGTGTTGGTGTGAAATCCTTCCCTGGCAGGCTGTGGGGAGGCCCTGGCAAGGGCAGTGGAGGGCAGGAGCTTGGCTTTTCCTAGACCAACCTCAATCCCAGAATGGTTCCTTTTCCCACCCAGAGTGTGATCTAATGTGGACGTGCTCAATGCCTTGGTACCTGTTGCCACCACATTGTGCGAAGTAACTGGGAACGAGCTGGTTTCCTGTTTTTCCATGCTGGGCAGTGTTGTGCTGGGGTGGTGGCCCTGTCCTGTCCTTGACACTGACCTTGCTGTCCCCAGAGCGGGCACTGTACAGTCTGGAGTGCGCCTTCCACCCCGTGTTCAGCCTCACCAGCGGGACCTGCAGGCTGGACTACCGGCAGCCAGAGAACAGGTGAGCAGGGCTGGGGAGCAGGGGGGCTCACCTGGAGCTCCTGGCCCCCTTTGGCCACAGCTTCACCCAGATTCACCACTGCTGCTCATCCAGGGACACCCCTGGGTGTCCCTTTCTGTTGGGGGCTCCTGGGGTGGTGCTGGAGCACAGGCAGCTCGTACGTGGAAGCTTCTGCACAAAGCATCCCTTTTCCCAAGGGATACCTTCCTGCTGTAGGAACTGTCCCTCCCTGTCATATCTTTCTCATGCCATTAGTATCTCTTTGCCCAAAATGGTCACAAAAAACCTTGCTGTGTGTTTCCAGCCATCACCCCCAGCACTCACGTTCCTCCCAGCCTGGGATTTTATGTAACTCCAGCTCTGCAGCTGCTGGGAAAGGTGACTTTATTCTGGGAATTTTCCAGTCAGCTGACCCAAGCCATCTCTCCCAAACTGCTGTACCTGGAGGGTGCTCACATTTCAGTCCCTGTGGCTGACAAGACTTTGTGCCATCAGTGACCTGTATCACCAGTTCAGGTGTTGGGCCTCCCCACTCTGTGTCACCGTCCCCACACCACTGGAACAAGGCAGGATGTGGACTTGGGGGATTTGCTTGTCTGGGTCCCAGTCTCCAGAGCAGGTCATGAGTTTTCTGTCCCTGTTCTTGCACAAAAAGATAACAAAAACAAGAGATGGGAGCGTGGGGGGGTCTGTGGCACCCCGTGCCACACCAGGATGTGATGCTTGGGGGTGAGGAGCTCTTGATGACTTTGTCCCCTCTTTTGAATGGCACAAAATGCTTCTTTCCACATCTGGCCTCTGCGTCCTTCTGCTGTTCCCCATGCAGGGCTTTCTTCCTGGCTCTCTTCAAGCACCTGATGTTCCTGGAGAAGAGGGGCTGTCCCCGCACAGCCCTGGAGTTCTGCAAGCTCATCCTGAGGTAGGTGCCTCCACCGAAGGTGGAGTGTCTGTGTTTGGGGGACGGTCACCCCAGAGGGGTTCTGCTGCTCCTGGGCTTGGTGTGGGCTCATTCCCATCCCTTAGAGCTGCACAGGTCTGTGCTGGGGATGTGCTGGTCCCTTGGAGAGGTGATGGGTGAGGAGGGGCCCTGGGTGGCCTGAGCTTGGAGGCTCAACAGAGCAAAGTGTGGCAGTGGCTTCAGCCCACTCAGTTTGTGGGCACTGATCCTGGCCTGGGTGGTGGCAGGGGACTGTCCCCTCTATAGGGACACAGAGCACCGCTCTGTCATCCCACTGGCCATGCGGGAGCGACCGTGTTCCTGTTCTCTCCACTTGCTGAGTCACTGGATATCACTGGGAGAGGCTGTTTGACTCAGAAATCAGGGCAGCTCTCGCAGCTGTTGCGACACCGAGTTTGTTCTCTCCCCCTGCTCCCAAGCCTTGATCCTGAGAATGACCCACTCTGCGTGCTGCTGCTGATCGACTTCCTGTCCCTCCGGGCCAGGGAATACACCTTCCTGACCCGCCTCTTCCAGGAGTGGGAGGTGAGTGGCCAGCAGGTGAGGGCATGGGTGCCTGGGGTGCTCCCCACCAGGTGAGCCCTTTGCAAGGGATCTCACATGCACGACGAGGGGATCTCCCAATGTCACTGGCATCCCAGCGGCATTGGAACGATCCATGAAGGCTGGGCTGTTGTTTCCTGTAATCCTTGGGTCCTGCAAATAGTTGTAAGAACTCAGAATTGCTCACTCAGCTGTGGGGGCACCGAGCCAGTGGCTGGGAACTCGCTTAACCCCAGCAGGCAGAGCCCCGACCCCGCGCAGCCCAGCTCTGCCGCACAGCATCATTTCTCAGTAACTCTCTGATCCTGCAGAGTCACCGGAATCTCTCCCAGCTGCCCAATTTTGCCTTCTCGGTGCCACTGGCCTATTTCTTCCTGAGCCAGCAGGAAGAGCGCCCGGAGCTGGAGCGGAGCCAGGCCCGGGAGCGAGCGGCCCGGCTCATCCAGCTCGCGCTCATCATGTTCCCAAGCGGTGAGTCTGTCCCCACCGGTGAGGCCATCCTGCAGGCTCTGTCACTGTCCTCCTCTGGGAGAGCCGGGGCTGGATTCCCGGCAGGGGATGCAGAGGCGGGAATTTGCCAAGGGCCTTTGAGGAGGGAGCCCTGAGTCAGAACGGTGGTGCCTGTGCCCAGTGTGGTGGGGGGAGAGCAGTTCTGGGCTACTCACCCCGACACAGACCCTGAGGGGCTGCAGTGTGTCCAGGGAAGGGAATGGAGCTGGGGAAGGGGCTGGAGCAGCAGGAGCAGCTGAGGCAGCTGGGGGGCTCAGCCTGGAGGAAAGGAAGCTCAGGGGGGACCTTCTGGCTCTGCACAACTCCCTGACAGGAGGATGCGGCCCCCCCATTGGGGGTCAGGCTCTGCTCGCAGGGAACAGGGACAGGGGAAGAGGAAACGGCCTCAAAGTTCGATATTGGGAATAATTCCTTCTGCAGACGTGTTGTCCAGCCCTGGCCCAGTCTGCCCAGGGCAGTGGTGGAGTCCCCAGTCCTGGAGGGACTTAAAAGCTGTGTGGACATGGCACCTGAGGACATGGGTTAGGGGTGCCCTTGGCAGTGCTGTGGGAGTGGTTGGGCTCAGTGATCTCAGAGGCTTTTCCAGCCTTACAATTCTGTGATCCCATGATTCTGTCCTCCCTCCCCAGAGCAGCCGATGCTCCTCCACCATCAATGGTCAAGGGTGAGCAGGCTGGGGGAGGGTGAGAGCTGGAATCTCGGAGCAGGGAGATGTCTCACCTCCTCGGGGCTGCCCGGAGCAAGGACAAGCCGGTCTCCTTGGCTCTCCCTCCAGGGTACAACTCTTGTTTTGGTTGTGCTCTCCCCATGGGTGCCCATCACTCTCCCTTTCATCCCGTGGGTACTGCTGCCCATGAAAGGAGCACACAGCCCTCGGGCCCAGTGGAGGGTGTGTGCAGCAGGAAGAACCAGCTCTCCGACAGAGATTTGGTTTGTGGGGGCTGGAAACATCTTTTCAGCTGCTGGTTGGGGTGACTGAAATAACGCCCGTGTGAGCACAGGAACCAGCAGTGTCCTCACCCCCTCCTTGTGTCCTTGTTGGTGCCCCGGGGGGTGTTGGCCCTGAGGAGAGCAGTGACTCTGCAGGGGTGACCCCACCCCGCACTGCCCCTCACCAACGGGTCCAGACCAGTTCCCTGCCTTTGTGTTGCAGTTCTGATGCCGCTGTTGGATCACTGCAGCGTGCAGCCCGACGCCAGGGTCGCCTCCCACCCCTTCTTCGGGCTGAATGCCCAGATCAGGTAAGGCCTGGAGATGTTCTCAGCAAAGGGAAGGGATCGATTTTGCTGGTGGCGGGGATCTTGCATTCTCAGACAGCTAATGGAGGAGGTTGTTTGGGTTCCCTGAGTAGGCTCATTTGATAATGCCTCATTTGATAATCCTTTTGATAATGGATTTCCATAATGGCCTCTGGATCAGGCTGGCAGACCCACCTCACCTCAAGGTGGACGGGTCAGAAGTTCACCCCAGAGCCTGTGGGTGTGGGGGGGGAGGGAGAGCGACGCGCGTGTCCTCCCAGGGCAGGCTGTCTCCAACCAGTCTGCGTTCCCTTGACACGTGGTCTTCCTCAGCGTGCGAAGGCTCTCCCTCAGGCCAGGGCAGTGTTCCCTCATTTCATGGCTCTGCTTAGCCTAAAAATAGATGGAGGCAGAAGTTCTGGTGAAAGTGGATGGCAATATCCAGCCAGCCTGCGAGTCCTCTCGTGTTCCCACGCCAAAGGCCAGCTCAGAGCTGAGCCCTCACCATGCCGTGAGGAGCAGGAGGAGGAGGAGGGTGCCGTGAGTAACAGCCGTCTCCCGCAGCCAGTCACCCGCCCTGAACCAGCTGACATCCCTGTACGTGGGCAGGACACACGCCCTGTGGAAGGAGCCGGCTGTCATGGCCTGGCTGGAGCCCCACGTCCACGAGGTGCTGCGCATGGTGGAGGCCCGGGACGCGCTGGTGCAGGAGGCCGAGCACAAGTGAGCACAGAGGGTGGAGGGCAGGGTTCCTGAGCCAGGGATGGGGACAGAGGGTCTGTCCTGGGCAGCAGCAGTTCCAGTGTCTGGGACAGGGCTCAGGGCCCCACAGCTGCTGGTCTGATGCCAAAGGTCACAGCATGGGTCCGGGAAAGGCAGTGGCTCTTCCATGCTTTTCACAGGTGGGAATGTAGAGCTGAACCTGCACTGCATAGCCTGCCCTGCCTTCCCCAGGCTTGGCTGTCACCTGTACCCTGGAAACATCTTGGAGAGGGTGGAGGGGCGGCCTAGAAGGGCAGGGATGGCCACACAGGGCAGGTGAGAGCTTAGAAACACTTGCCAGTGCTGAGAAACAGGAGAGAGCTGTCAGATGCCCTAAACCAAGGTCAATCTGCTGATTCCTGAGCTCTCTGCTCTTTCTCTGGAGCTCAGCAGCTGCCACCCCCTTTGGCTCAATCTAAGCCAGCTCCATCCAATATGGCCTTGTCCTCCAGAGCCAGGGAAGCTGCTGACACTGCGCCTGGAGCAGCAGAAATGGGAATGTGCCTGCTCAGGGCTCACTGCTCTGTCCCCTCCCCGCCTCAGGAGGAAGATCCGGTACCAGAGCGCTCCCAGGAACATCTACCGGCACATCATCCTCTCGGAGATGAAGGAGGCCACGGCAGCCCTGCCTCTGGTGAGGGGCCTGATGGGACACAGGGACTGCAGCTGCACGTGTTGTGGTGGCACTTGTGTCCCTGCTGGGCCCGTCCTAACCGCTGTCACTCACGGCTTCTGCGGGTGCCCATGTTTGCTGCTGCTGGATGCACAGCCTTCATCCCTTCTTTTCTCCTTCATTCCTTCCTTTCTCCTTCAATCCCTCCTTTTTCCTCCCCCTGCAGGAGGTGACCTCACAGCCAGTGATGGGGTTCGACCCCCTCCCTCCTCTGGATTCCATTGTTTCCTACACCCGACCAGAAAGGTACCACCTCCCCTGCTGGTGCCTGTGCTGGCACAACCGGCCGCGTTCCCGGCATGCCCTCAGCCCAGGCCAGGCTGCACACGGGCACTCGGTGCTGACATCCTCCTCCATGGCAGAGGAAGAGCTGTGGTGCTCCAGGCAGGCAGAGCTACAGGCTGGACTGGTCCTGCTGCTTTCCGTGTTGGTCACCTCTGGCCATTCCCAGCCATAGGGCAAAAGCCAGGGAAAACCCAGGCCACGGCTGACTGGGAGGATTTTGGCTAAATGGAAATTTAAATACAGCCAGTCCTGGTGTTGGGGTGATGCCGTGTGTGTGTTCCACACCAACCCCCTGAGAGCAGAGCTGGCAGAATCATGGAATCCTGGAATGGTTTGGGTTGGAAGGACCTTAAAGCTCGTCTCATTCCACCCCCTGCTATGGGCAGGGACACCTTCCACTAGACCAGATTGCTTCAAACCCCTTCCAGCCTGGCCTTGGTCATGCTCTTAGTGACTGGTTTGCTCTGAGTTGCTGCTCAGAGTTGCCTGAATCCAGAATCCCATTGGAACCCCCCAGTTCCCTCCCTCAGGGCTGGTTCCAGCAGCACCATGGTTCTCCCAGCACTGCCACATCCCACTGAGAAGTCACATACTGAGCTGTACCTTCACCATGGTGCCACTTGTGTCTTCCAGGACGAGCCATCCCTCCAACGAAAGCACTTTA
Organism: Tichodroma muraria; assembly: GCA_013390105.1. Taxonomy (NCBI): domain Eukaryota; kingdom Metazoa; phylum Chordata; class Aves; order Passeriformes; family Sittidae; genus Tichodroma; species Tichodroma muraria. Next base: position 267,718 of record WAAG01011922.1, on the reverse strand, counting down.
TCCCTCTTCTTCCGCTCACTGTTGCCAAATTTTAACTTGCAGGTGAGTGCACACTGGGATTTGGGTGCACCATTCCCCCATGGTGTTCCTGCTCCAGGAGCCGCTGCTGGCAACAGCCTGGTGCTGATTTGGCAGCAGTGTTGTCCCTGTCCCTGCCACCACAGTGCTGCTCTCTCGTAGGGGGACATCCGGCACGACGGGGACGACGAGGCCGGGGCAGCGCAGGACCTCAACCAGGGGGTGAACAGGCTGATGGCGGCCATGCGGGACATGCTGGCCAACATCCAGTTCCAGGAGCCCCCCCGCGATGACAATCCCGAGGGCGATGGCGACTGGGATTGAGCCGGGGGTGTCTCTCCCCAAACCCCCTGGCGTCAGCCCCGATTCGTGTCGCACTCCAATAAAGTCACACAAATGGACTCGCTGTGGGAATGGGCTGTTCTGAGGAGGGGGGCTGCATCTGTGGCGTGGTCTCCATCCGGGGAGGGAGGCTGAATCCCACAGCAATGGGCCTTGTCCGGAGCCCCTCTCTAAACGGGGGCAAGGGCTGTCTGAGCATGTCCAAGCTAATCAACAGCAGCTGTGCCTTGTCCCCATGGCAGCTTAGTCCCCTTCTGGCCTCCTCTACACACAATTTCCATCCTACTCCCCTCCCTGTTCTTCTCCTGGCTCTTGTCCTTAATTCCCAGAGGGGTTTTACTGCCCTCTTCTTCAGCTCCTTTGTGCTTCCCATAGCCTGGAGCTTTCTTCCCTCCACAGAGTACTCTTCACCCTCACTACACTGAACCTTCCAAAGGTCTCAGAGTCCCCTGTGCCACTAGAATTGTGCGTGGAGCAGCTTTTTCAGCCTTTTAACTATGTTTGGAGAAATCTTCCCCCCTCCTCTTTCTTTGTCTATCCTTTATTCCCTTACCTTCACCTAGAGCCAGGATCGAGGTAAGCCACAGTGAAACCTTAACTCATCCTTGTTCCTGTAAAGCTTTCTTCCCTTTTTTTGCTGAGTAATGGTGAATACATGGAATAAATCCCTGTTTCTGCTGTATTGCCTCCCTGGGGGATGTGGCTGGGCTGCGTTGGCCAGGTGTGCAGACCCTGAGTCTCAAGCCAGCCTGCCCTGGCTCTATTCCCCACTGCTCTATCCAAATCCCATGGGATCCCATCCCTGTAATTTGGCACTGGGGCAACCTGGGACCCCATGCCCCTTGTGTGCAGCTGAGCCATTTCCATCCATGCCAGAGGGAAGGGCTCCCCAGTGGAAGTGGATAACCGTGGGATCAGCCTTTCCATGGAGCTGTGAATGGCTCTTTGGCAGCCGCACGGCTCCAGGCATCAACACGGACCTAAGGCACATGATGGTCAGATGGGTCCTGTCCCCACCCCGCCTGCCTGGGCTCCCTCCGGCGCCAGGCTCTGCAGCATCCCATTTAATCGTGCCTTTGACGATTCCTATCGCATCCCATGCCTGCCCCATTGTACAACATCTTCCCTGGGGCCGTGGGAACGGGACCCCTCACAGTCCCAATGCGGGGGACAGCTTGGATCATGCAGTGCAGAGGGTCCTGCAGGGGTCCCCAAGGTGCGTGGATAGCTCCGGGTGTGTGGCTGACCCCCATGGCAGATGGGACCCCCCCAAGACACGAGCCCCACGGGGCACATTGACACCCGTAGGACACAGAGGCCTGCAGGGCACAGGGGACCCCTCAAGATATGCAGGTCCCCAGAGTTCAGGGGTCCCCCCAGCAGACACAGGACCTCAGGACATGTGGGGACCCTAGGGTGCACTGTCCCCCAGGGCACAGAGGACCCCTATGGCAGCGTCCCCAGGGTGCATGATCCCAGGGGTGCATGAACCACCCCAGGGTACTTGAGACCCCTGGGCACAAGCAATCAGGTTGCCCAGGGCCATCCTGGGGGCTTCTCAGCCCTGCCCTTGGCAGTGGCCCCCCTCACTGCCGGGGGTGCCTCCCTCACGCAGGTGCCCACCCTCCTCGGAGGAGGAGCTGCGGGAGCCGGCTTTAAAGTGGGGCAGAGAAAGGGCCCTTTCTTCCCCAGCACCCTGGACTGGCAGGCGTGGGACGCTGGCACGGAGAGCGGCCGCCACACCGGAGGGTCCCAGCGGGCACACGACACCCCCAGCACGTCCCACGCCTCCCATCCCCAATTCCTCGGCATTCCCTCGGCCTCGCCGCCGGGCGCCGCGGGAGAACTGGCGGGGCACAACGGGGGCTCGGGGGCTGTGCGGGTGCCACGGGGGGCCCCGGGGCTGAGGAGGGGGCGATGTCGACGCTGGCCCCCCTGCGTCTGCTGCGCGAGCCCTCGAATGCCAGCGAGGGCAACCAGAGCAATGCCACGGTCGGGGCCAGTGGTGGCTGGTGCCAGGGACTGGACATTCCCAACGAGCTGTTCCTGGCGCTGGGGCTGGTGAGCCTGGTGGAGAACCTGCTGGTGGTGGCTGCCATCCTGAAGAACAGGAACCTGCACTCGCCCACCTACTACTTCATCTGCTGCCTGGCGGTGTCTGACATGCTGGTGAGCATCAGCAACCTGGCGGAGATGCTCTTCATGCTGCTGCTGGAGCACGGGGTGCTGGTGATGCGCCCCAGCATCATCCGCCACATGGACAGCGTCATCGACACGCTCATCTGCAGCTCTGTCGTGTCTTCCCTCTCCTTCCTGGGGGTCATCGCCGTTGACCGCTACATCACCATCTTCTATGCCCTGCGCTACCACAGCATCATGACCCTGCAGCGGGCCGTGGTCACCATGGCCAGCATCTGGCTGGCCAGCACTGTCTCCAGCATCGTCTTGATCACCTACTACCGCAGCAACACCATCCTCCTCTGCCTCATCGTCTTCTTCCTCTTCATGCTGGTCCTCATGCTGGTGCTCTACATCCACATGTTCGCCCTGGCCCGCCACCACCTCAACAGCATCTCCAGCCAGCAGAAGCCAACCACTGCCCACCGTGGTGGCAGCCTGAAGGGCGCCGTCACTCTCACCATCCTCCTGGGCGTCTTCTTTATCTGCTGGGGGCCTTTCTTTTTTCACCTCATCCTCATCGTCACCTGTCCCACCAACCCCTTCTGCACCTGCTTCTTCAGCTACTTCAACCTCTTCCTCATCCTCATCATCTGTAACTCGGTGATTGATCCCCTCATCTACGCCTTCCGGAGCCAGGAGCTCCGGCGGACACTGCGGGAGGTGGTGACGTGCTCCTGGTAGGCAGGGGGACACGTTACCGGCACCGGCACGGCCACCCCAGCCCCAAAATGGACAGATGGATGGACTGACGGATGGACAGGACGAGCCGCGGGGTGCCCAGACTGGGCGAGGGACTCACGGTTCCCAATAAAGGCTCTTTGCAGTGACGCTGTGGCTGGCATCGGGCAGCCCCGGGGGAAGAGGTTCCTCCCGGTCCCACCGATCGGTCAAGGGTCATTTGCTTCCGGCGGGAGCCGGGAAGGACCGGCTGGGCGGCAGGAGGCTGGACCCCACGCGGGGGGACGGCCCCGGCCGCCCCCGGACAAAGGGTCCATCACCGTCGCCTTTGTTCTCGGGCCGCGCCCGCCGCCGCCCACCTCATCACTGGCACCGGCACTGCCCCCGGTCCCGCGGGGGCGACCGGCGACCGGGACCCCCAGGGTGGCCCTCCCGTACGCTGTCCCTACCCCTCCCCGTTCTGGGACGCGGTTGGGAGGGGTGTCCCGTGTGTGCCCCCCCCGCCCCGCCGCCGCCGCCCCGGGATGCTCCCGCCGACGCCGGGTGATCTCAGGGTCCCCGCACGGGTCCCGGGGTGTCCCCACTGCCCGTGGGTGCCGGGGGTGCCCCCCGGCCGTGCCCCCCGCGGGTGCCGGGGTCCCCGCTCCGCCGCGGCGGGGCGTGGCCGCGGGC
>WAAG01011922.1:233154-251281 GCA_013390105.1 Tichodroma muraria | reverse complement strand
CCGCTTCCTCCCCGCCCGGGCCCCGCGATGCCCCCCCGCTTCTCCCCGGTGTCCCCTCCCGGTCCTCTCCCCGTCCCCCGCCGGTCTCGCTGGCCCCGCCTTCGTTGCCAGGAGCGTGGCGTTGCTAGGGGGCGTGTCCTCCTGCAGTGCCGCTCTCGCGAGATTTCTCTGTCCTCTCGCGGGATCTGCCGTCCGTTGCCCGGAGACGCTGGTGCCGCTGGCCGCCGCCATGGTGAGAGCGGAACCGGGCCCGGGATCGGGAGGAGAACCGGGGCCGGGGGGAGGGGAACTGCGGCAGCTGCTGAAGGGTGTCCTGCAACCGCTGTGTGCGGGAAGGGGAGGGCGGTGGAGCCCCGCGCCCCGATGTCTGCGAGCCCCATCCTATCCTGGGCCGCTCCCGGGGAGGGTGCGGAGCCCCTCGGCGCCGTTCCCAGCACTGCGGTGATGCTTCTCAGGTGGTATTTTGGGTACAGGTGTTTTGTGCCTAGGGGTTCACCACGGAGCTGAGTCGGCAGTGGCAGCACATGAGCCTCTCCCAGTCTGCTCCCGGGGCCCCCGGCTCCGTGTCGCCGTTGTCTCCCCGTGTCGCCGTTGTCTCCCCGTGTCGCCGTTGTGGCCCCGTCCCTGCCGTGAGAGCAGGGATGCTCCGGGGCCGGCACGGGAGCCCTGAGCAGCACAGTTTCCTCCTCACCCATTCACCTCCTGTGCTTGGCTTTCTGTCCTCAGGCGCCCAAAAAGAAAGGAGGGAATAAAGGGAAAGGGGGCCCGGCGGTGGTGGATGCCTCTGCCCCGGAGGACATGAGCAGAGAGCAGGTGAGAGCTGGCCCGGGCCGCCCCTGGGGAGGAGGGGGAAGAACATGTAAGAACATGTAAGAACATGTAAGAACATGTAAGAACAGCTCTGGGGACCCCTGCGTGGTGCCTGGCCCCAGCAACGGGGACAACAGGTGCAGAGGGTGACAGGGACGAGCAGCTGGGGTTTGTGTCACTGCCGCCTGGCTGGGGCTGGGCAGGGGCATTTTTGCTGTTCCTGGAAGGAGCAGCCTCCTCATCCCACCCTCTGCACTCCAGCCCTGTGTTCTGGGCACTGCTGAGGACACACCTGGAATCCTGGGGCTTCTCATGACAAGAAAGACCCTGAGGTGCCGGAGATTGCCCAGAGAATGGAATGAAGCTGGGGAAGGGGCTGGAGCCCCAGGAGTGGCTGAGAGAGCTGGGAAAGGGGCTCAGCCTGGAGAAAAGGCAGCTCAGGGGAGCCTGCTGGCTCTGCACAACTCCCTGACAGGAGGGGACAGCCGGGGGGGTCTCCTTCTGTCCTCTGCTCCCAGGGAGCAGGGACAGAAGGAGAGGGAACAGCCTCCGGCTGTGGCAGGGAAGGTTCAAGTTGGATACTGGGAAAATTTCTTCCTGGAAAGGGTTGTGCAGCTCTGGCCAGGCTGCCTCGGGCAGTGGTGTAGTCTCCATTCCTGGAGGGATTTTAGAGTCATGTGGATGTGGCACCTGGGGACATGAGTTAGGGGTGGTCTTGGCAGTACTGCAGGAATGGTTAAGCTTGATCTTAGAGGCTTTTCCAACCCAAACAATTCCATGAACCAGAAGTATCTAAGCACCTGAGAATGGTGTTACTGGACACTGCGAGCCAGAGCCCCATTCCAGGCTGCAGGCAGTCAGATGAGGTTTTGTGAGGACTTTTCCAGAAGCTGCTGGGTTCAGTCAGGGACTTCCACAGCTCCACACCAGGGACAACCACCACTCCCTGCCAGGTCTGGGACATGGAGTCTCCAAAGGCCTCCCTTACCTGTCTCTTCCTCTTGGCTTGGCAGCTGCTGGAGCACGTTGCACATGTCCGGGAGGAGCTGGACCGGGAGCGGCAGGAGCGGAACTCTTTCCAGCTGGAGTGTAACAGGATTCAGAGCTACTGGGAAATCACCCGCCGGGAGCTGGAGGAGAAGAAAGCAGAGCTGCGGAACCGGGACCGGGAGATGGAGGAGGCGGAGGAGCGGCACCAGCTGGAGATCAAGGTGGGGCTGAAGGGCTCCAGGGGAGCCTTGGGCAGCTCTGAGGAGGAGAGGAAGAGGAGCTGTGCACGATGCAATCCAGGAATGTCTCACCAGCATCCCAGTTCCAGGTGTCTCCTGCTGAGCCCCTCACCCACTCTCTGGCCTGTTCTTAGGTGTACAAGCAGAAGGTGAAGCACCTGTTGCACGAGCAGCAGGAGAACCTGACGGAGCTGAAGGCAGAGGGAGTCCTGTCCCTGAGGCGGGCCCAGAAGGATCACTGGGACCAGGAGCAGGAGTTGTGGAAGGAGAAGCGCTCCTTGAACATAAGGCTGAAGGAGCAGGAGTTGGCCAATGAGGCAGCCATTACAAACCTTTGCCTGGTATGTCCCTGGCTGGGCTGGAGCCACCTGTGAGATGCCTCATCCCCAGGGTGGGAGCAGAAGTGGGATCTTGCCCCTCTGACTTTCTCTATGAAGTGGGATGGGATTTCTGGTGCGGGAATGGGGAGAAGGGATTCCTGGGTGACCCCTCTCCCACAGTGGGGAGCTGTGAGAGCAGCTGGAGAACCTACAAGCCACTGTTTGCATCAACACGGGATCAGAATCCTTTCCCAAAGAGCAGGAGGAAATCCCTGGGGATGGGCTGGGCTGGCTTGGGATTTGGTTGTTTATTCCAACATGGAGTTTTTTCCTCACAGAAACATGAGGAGGAGATGGCCCGGCTACGCAGCGACTTCGAGCTGCAGACCAAAGGTCAGGGCATGAGGCAGATACCACAGGAGCATTACAGGGGGAGCTGCTTCTGCTTCCCAAGCAACATCTTGAGCATATGGGGGGAGGTTCTCCCCAGTTTTGGCCATTTTTCCCTTCCCAGTTCTGGCCATTTTTTCCTCCTAGTTCTGGTCAGTTTCCCACCCCAGTTCTAGCTGATCTCCCGTACCTGAGTTTCTGGCCAGTTTTCCCCACAAGTTCCAGCTGGTTTTCCTCACTGGATCTGTCTAGTTTGCCCTTCAGTTCTGGCTGTTCTTCCCTCCCAATTCCAGCTGGTCCCAACCCACACAGTTTTGGCAAGTATTCCCTCAGTTATGGCTGTTTTTTCTCCCTTCCCCATTCTGGTCACTTTTCCTCCCCAGTTTCAGCCAGTTTTTCCCCACCTCTGTCAATTTTCCCCCCAGAGATGGAGGCCAAGTACACCAGGAAGATGCAGGCACTGCGGGATGAGATGGACCTGCGGAGGAAGACGGAGATCCATGAGCTGGAGGAGAGGAAGAACACCCAGATCAGCGAGCTGGTGGGGAACCATGAGGGGGCTTTTGGTGCCATCAAGAACTACTACAACGATATCACAGCCAAAAACTTGACACTCATCAACCTCCTGAAGGTATTGCCTGTCCCTGTGTCACCTCTCCAGCCAGGGACTGTTCCTGCCAGGGTGTCAGCTGCATCTGGCAGTTCCCAGGTGTCAGTGTGGGTGCTGCTGGTGGCCTGCACACTGGCACATGAGTAGGGAGGGTGTCCTGAGGGTCTGGGGGACTCTGAGGGGCTGGGCAGCTCCCAGGAGCCAGCACTCGTGTTCCCAAGCACAGGAGCAGGTGGAAGACCTGAAGAAGAAGGAGGTTGTCTTGGAAAAGGAGAAGGCAGATGTGCTGCTCCAGAACAAGGGGCTGACAGAGCCGCTGCAGGAGGCCCAGGAGCTGGTGGCTGCGCTGCAAAAGAAGTTGGTTCACTATTACAGGGACAAGGAGGCCCTGATGGTGAGTGGCCAGCCCTGTCCTTTCACAGGCTCATTCCTGGAGGGAAAACACGGACCTCTGCCACTTGGTGTGCTGTGATTGCTGGGCAAAGCAAGTCCTGTTCTGCTTACTGTGTATTTGTGGGATCTCGGATGGGGATCCAAAGAGAGACTGGAAGGGAGACCACTGCAGGGGATGTTGGTGTGAGTGCTGCCTGGTTTTGTCTCTGCTGTTCACTCTCCTCGCTTCCCAGAATACATCTTCAACACTTCCCAGACAATCCTGTGCTCTTTAATCCTCCCTTCCTGTTCACAGAACTCCAAAGCCCATCTGAAAATCACCCAGAAGGAACTGAAGGACCTTCAGTGGGAACACGAGGTGCTGGAGCAGAGGTTCAGTAAGGTGAAACCTGCAGGCACGGCTGGGCATCCCATTCCCTCTCCAAACCTTCTCCAAACCCTCTGCAGAGGATAGGGCGTGGGGCTTAGCAGAGCCTGTGCTTAGCCCAGGGCTTTCGAAAGCTAATCCAGAGTCGGGTGATAACCGCTGCTCCCAGCAAAGCTGCTCCCAGCCCCAGCCTCTCCCACGGTCAGCAGACAGGCCTGGCCTTGTCCTTTGCTAAGCAATCATGCACGCTCCAGCGGGGCCCCCGGGCTGCCGGGGCTGCATGGGGCAGAGCCGGGCTAGGGGGGATTGCCACGGGCCCCTCCTTCTGCCAGTGTTCCAGGGTCGCTCCCTCTCGTGGTTCTGGGGTGCTCGGGAAGAGCCCTGCAGAGCGAGTGCTCCCCCCCCACTAACCCAGATAAATCTTTTGAGGCAGGAGAGAGCTCATTTGCAATTCGTAGAAATCCCCAGGAATATGAACATTGATCCGAGGCCTCATTAACAATCCATCATTAAGACAGCGCCAGATTCGGAGCGTTCAGAAATAGGCTTTGGAGGAGAGACTGTGTCCTAATTAGGACACTTATTAACTAGCTGTGAGCCAGGGACTGCTGCCAGCTGTGGGGAGGAGAGGAGAGACCCCCGTGTGCCGGGGGCCCTCGCTGGGGTCTGAATTAGTGCTGCAGGGAGCCCATTGGGGGCATTCCATGCCTGGAGGGGGGGAGGAGGAGGAGGAGGAGGAGGAGGGAGAAGCCCAGGTGCTGCGCCATGGAGGGAGGGAGAGAGGGAGGGAAGAAGAGAGGGGGAGAAGCTGTGCCGCAGCACCTGCCTTCCCTGTGGGCTGCAGGTGCCGTGGGGAATGGCCAGGCTGAGCTGCTGGACCAGTTTTCTGCCCTGTTTGTGCTCCACACCATTACACAGACCCCAGTCAGCCTTGTGCAGGTCCCTGTGTCCCCTGGGGTCCTGAGGGTGCTGTGGCACTGTGCTTTGTCCTGGAGCAGGTCCAGGCAGAACGAGACGAGCTCTATCAGAAGTTCACCAAAGCCATTAACGAGGTGCAGCAAAAAACGGGGTTCAAGAACCTGCTCCTGGAGCGGAAGTTGCAGGGACTCCTCAGCCTCCTAGAGCAGAAGGAGGTGGAGCTCAGCGAGGTCGTCGCAGCCTCCAACCTCGACCCCAGCGCTCTCTCCTTGGTCTCGAACAAGCTGGAGGTACTGGGGTCCGGCGAGGGCTGGGTTTGGGGGGCAGAGCCCACTGTGGGGTGCCTGCTGCCTCTGCGATGCACCAGTCCCCATCCTGCGTGGCTGTAAGTGGCACGTCACTCGCTCCCGGCATTCCCAGGGCCACGTGTGGTGCCGCAGGGCACTCGGCTCTGCCTCGAGAGGGGAGCGTGTGGGTGTCGGAGTTTGGCACTGATCTGTCCCTCAGGTGGGGCCTGTTGTGAGGAGCATGGCCGCAGGCTCCGTGGCACTGCCAGCACCCTGTGCTGCCGCACAGCTGGCTGCCAGCCGGCCCAGTGGCACCCAGGGGCTCTGTGCAGGAGGGGGTCGCACCTGGTGAGCCTCGCCTGGCCATGGGGACAGTGCAGACAGGATCCTGGGGCTCTGCGGTGTCTGCCGTGCTAAAAATACCTCTGCAGAGAGCCTGGAGACCCACATTCCTGCAGCCTGCCGCAGCTGGAGCCAGGGAGCAGCGCTTGCTGCGGGTTGGGCACAGACACAGGGAACGAGGGCTCCACCACCTGGTGCCCTCCTGTTTATCCCCACCCAGATCCCTGCTGCAGGGAGAGTCAGGGAAGCTCTGGGATGCTCTGGGAGGCATCCAGGCCTATGGGACAGGCAGCGGATGTGTCACCTCCCAGCAGGTGGTAGGAAAACACATTCCTGGGATGGCATCACTGGCGTCAGGCTTTCCTGCAGCTGCTGGGGTCCCTGAATTCCTCCTCTCAGCTGCCTCGGGGGGCCTGGCTCCCTGTAATTCCTGTGGTGCTGCTGGAGCAGGTGCTGCCAGCACTCCCCACGCAGCGGGGCAGACCAGGATGGCTGTGGTGTTCATCCGGGAGCTCCCTGTCCCTGCCCGGGGCTGGCTGTCCCTGGCAGTGCCACTCGGAGGGAGCAGTGTGGTGGCCACCTGCCAGGCCATGCTGCCAGCTGCTCAGTGTGCCCTGCCATGCCACACCCACCCACTGTACAGCCATCGTGTCCCCAGAGCTAGGCAGTGCAGCTTCATCCCAATCTCCACTTGCAGGATGTGCTCAATTCCAAGAATGCCACCATCCAGGACCTGCAGCTCCAGCTGGCCCGAGTCTGCAAGGTAAGGGTGGGGAGGAATCCTGCAGAGGTTTCAGAGCCGTGGGGATGTGGCACTTGGGGATGTGGATAAGTGCTGGCCTTGGCACTGCTGGGGGAACAGTTTGACTCGGTGATCTTAGAGGCATTTCCAACCCAAATGATTCTGTGATTCCATGGCTTTGGCCTGGGGGTTGGAAATGAGACTGGGGGGTGCAGGGAGCTCTCCTCTGCTGACAGGGGGGCTGACAGGGACCCTTTCCTCGCAGGCACACAACGACATGCTGCAGACTTTCGAGGCAAAGCTGACAGCCTTTGGCATCCCCCTGGACAACCTGGGTTTCCAGCCACTGTCCTTCCCCTTCCTGGGGCAGGACCTGGGGCAGGGCCCTGCTGGACTTGTGGCAGTGCCCACCTAATGCCAGCAGCACTGAGGGTCCTGCTGGCACACTGGTAGTGGGGCTGTGCCCTTTTCCTGCTCCATGCCTTTGAACAGACCCCAGTGAGAATCTTTAGGAACCTCTCTCCCAAGGGGGACCACAGCTGGAGGGCTCCAGGCATCCCACCCACTCCACCAGGCTGCCCCTGGGGCTACCTCTGTCTCCACAAAAGTAGAAAGTGATTTTTTGAGACAAACGATGCTGTTTGGAGTTTTTAATGGCATCGGTGGCGTCATTCCTGTGTCCCCAGGGGAAGGCTGTGCCCCTCTAACTGCCCCGGTATGTTGTGTAGGAGTAGGGGCTGATCAGCAGCGGGACGTGGAGCTTCTGTCCTGGGTCGGTGATGATGAAGACGATCTGAGGGACAGTGAGGAGACAGCAGTGGGAATTCCCCTCCTGTCGTGAGGCCCTGGGGAGTGCAGCCCCTTGAGCCTGGCCCCAGTCCCCAGACTTTCTGTGTCACCTGTCCCAGTCTCCCCACACTCCATACCTCCACGAAGGGGTAGAAGCTGGTGTGCCCCAGTCCCTGCCAGTACTCAGCTGTCTCAAAGTGCAGCTTGTAGGTGCCAGCCTTGGCCTGTCCCGGTGCCAGGAGGGGCTGGCAGCGCCCGTCCGCATCCGTATGCCTGAAACCAGAGCAAGCCAGTCCTGCTGTACCCCGAAACACAGCCCTGCCCCAGCCCCAGAACCTGCCCTGGCCGTACCCCTGAGCACCAGGCCTGCCACCAGCAAACAAACCCCAAGTGGAAGCTGGGCAGCCAGTTGTGCCAGGAGCCTTTGGCCAAGCTCAAAAGCACTGGCAGCAGTGTCCCAGCCCCGTTCCAGAGCCACCAGCTCTCCTACCTCTGCGCCAGCTCCATCCACTGCGGCCCCGGCTCCTGCAGCTGGGCCAGGCGGACGACGAGGCCGGCTGCCGGCAGCCCCGTGGCTGTGTTCAGCACGTGGGTGGTCAGGGTGCCGTTTCCCACCTCAGGCATGCCATCAGCCTGTGGCAGAGGGGGAAGCAGGGCTGGGACCTGTCCTGGCAGCACCACCTGCCTTCTCCTTGACTGTGCTGCAGCCAAGCCCCTGCACCTCGCTCTTCCCCAGAGCTGGGATATGGAAACCCACGTCCTTCCCATGCCACAGTGCTCAGCCCCAGGCACTGCAGCCGCTGTGCGTGGGTGCCAGCTGGTTCCCACCAGCGTGCAGGGCTCTGTGCTTTCGGCAGCACCGCGCTCCCTGCTCACCCGCCTGTCCTGGTGGGCCTCAGCACAGCACAGCAGCCAGCCTGGACCCCACGAGGAAGCACCCCCATCCCAGCAGCCCCATCCCTGCCCACCGTGTCACGTGCGGGCGGACGTTGACCCTGCCAGCTCTCTGGAGCTGTCTGGCGTCAAGGTCAGCATTGCTGGGGGCAGCCAGGCCTCTTCTTCTCCTGGAGCTCCCAGGCTGGGGTGGTAGCACGATTCGGGGCTGTGTCCCAGCAGCCGGCAGGACCAGGCAGCCTCCCTGGAGCCAGACCAGCTCCCACTGCCAGCTTGACACCAGCACTGGCTGATGTGGAGGTGCCACAGAGGCACCCTAGCGAGCTTACCTGGCTGTCCTCTCTCCCACTTGGCCAGGGACTGGTGGCCGGTGACCCTGTGCAAAACGCCATCCCAAGCCCCAGCCTCCCTTCCTGGTGCCGCAGCCTCTCCCTGTGGAGCTGGCGCAGCTGGATGCCGCTATCCTGGCACGGGGCTCCCGCAGAACCGGGTGCTCCTCCCCGGCTGGGCCGAGCCGGCACGGGCGGCTTCCTGCTGGGAGCTGCGCCCAGGAGCCCTGCTGGCACCCACACTCCGGCAGTGCCGTGGCCCTGAGGCTGGTGGCCCAGAGCCCAGTGGGAAGTTGGGGCACTGGGCCAGGAGGAGCCACAGCACAGTTGCCATCCCAGTCTTGCCTCCCACTGTGGAAAGCACCTGAAGCACATCGGTGCTGCGGCGGCCGGGCACGTGGGGCTGTCAGGAGCCAGCACCGGCTTCACTGCAGCCTCACCCTGCCCTTCTGCGCTGCTGGGGCACCGGGTGCTCAACATCTCACCTGCACCGTGATGCGGGCGGTGGCGGTGGCTCGCAGCCCATATCCCCCCAAGTCGGCAGCCTGGACCTCCAGTGTATATTCAGGGACCACCTGTGGCAGGAGGCTGTGTCACCCACAAGTGGGGGATGAGCTCGGTGGGGGCTGAGTCCGGGGCTCACCTCTGCTGCCAGCCCCAGCATGGCCACAGAGACCAGGCCGGAGCTGCTGTCGATGGTGAACATCCCAGGCTGCGGTTTCTCCGGCACCTGGCTCAGGATGGAATAGCTCACAACGCCGTTGTTGGAGTTCACAGCGTCGTCTGCGTCGGTGGCCAGCACCCGCAGCACCGACGTGCCTGGAGCAGGTGGTTATTGGAGACCTGTCGCACATCCCTCCAGTGCTGCCTGCCACGTGGTGGCAGTGGTCCCACCTGGCTCAGCTCCCTCCAGCACAGAACCGTGGAAAACTGCCTGGGTGAAGACGGGCCGGTTGTCATTCTGGTCGGTGACAGTGATGATGATCTCCATGGGGTCTTCCACGGGCTGCCCGTTGGCTGACACGGCGTGGGAGTAGAGCTGCAAGGGCACAGTCAGTGTGTGCGCAGTCCCCAGGACCGTCCCCATCCCCCACAGGCCCCCCCTCACTCACCACGTATTTATCCTTCTCCTCCCGGTCCAGGGGTTTTGTCACCTCCAGCCACCCCGTCTCCCGCTCGATGATGAAGACGCCCACGGGGATGGTATCTGCTCCCTGCCCCGTGATGCTGTAGAAAACCTTGGTCTCCTTGTCCTTGTTGGACTTGATCTGGCAGCGAGGCATGAAGAAGCAGCTGGAGACATGTGCCAGCACTCTGGGGATCCCCCAGGCCCTGCCTGGTCCCTGTGGGGACACGTACCTGCACCAGCTTCTTGGGAAAGGGCCCACGCTCATTCTCAGGGCAGTTGATGGGGGGGATGACCCAGTCCCTCTTCTGACGCCGGAGGCCGTGTCCGTGCTCCGGGAAGATCAGCGTGTCCTGTGGGATGGAGAGCAGGGCTGTAGGGCCACGGAGGGACACGGCTCTGCCCAGAGCCTCGGGGGGGAGTAGGGCATGCAACATCCCCACTGCGATGGTCCCACCAGCAGGAGGAGGAGGAGGGTGAAGGTGCGGGGTGCCATAGCTGCAGCTGCACTGGCTGTTCCAGGTGCCTGCTGGGAACCTTCCCTGTTGCGTCAGTGACCTTGGCCAGGAAAGCAGAACCGGCTTTCCAGAGCTGCCAGCCCCGGGGGGGTCTGGGGGCGCCGTGTAGGGGGACCCAGCACACCAGATGCTGCTCCAGGCTGGGGGGGACGATGAAGTTCAGGAACCCCCCCGGGCTGTCCCTCGGTGGCCCTGGGAACCCCCACTCCAGTGGAGCTGGGGGGAACACACAGCCCCACCCCCCGAGAGTTCCAGTGCACCCACAGGCAGCAGAGGGGGAGGAGGTACTCGGGGGTGGCACAGAGGAATGGGGAGGGGGGGCTGCCCCTGCTGGGGCGATGTTGGGAGGTGCCAGGGTTCATGGGAGCACCGGGAGGGACGAATGGAGGGACCACTACCGAGCCTGGAGATACCGGGATGCACGGGCGTGTCCACGGGGCTGCGCTGAGGGCCCGGGGGGCAGCGGCGGGGGGCTGAGGGCGCCGGGGGGCGGCACTGAGAGACCGGGGGTGCCCGGCGGGAAGTGGGCGGTGCCCGAGGGTTACCGGGCCCTACCGGGGAGTGCCAGCGGGTTCCAAGGCGATACCGATGGGTAGAGACCGAGGAGGTGCCCGGGGGTGACCAGGGGTTAACGGGGGGTATCGCGGATTGCCGAGGCTTGCCAGCGTGTTCCAAGAGATTACCAGGCAGTGCCCCAGGGTTCCGGGGAGAATTTCGGAGGGGTGCCGGGTGTGCCCGGAGGGTGTTGAAGGTTCCAGTACTGGGCGGTGCCCGAGGGATAGCGGGCTGTGCCTGGATCTTGACGGCTGGGTGCCTGGGAGGTAACAGAGGGTACTGGGGATTGCCGTGGGGTTCCAGGGGAACACCGAGGGTGCCCGGGTGGTATCGGGGTGTTGTACTGGGGGCTGCCGGAGGGGTACCGCGGTGTAACGGGGATTGCCGGCGGTGTTGTAGGGGGTGAACCCCTGGTAGGAGGGTCCCGGGGGTAATGGAGGGGTCCAGGGCATTGCCAGGGTATGCCTGGGGCGTGCTGGGGCCGCTCTCCGGGGCGGGGCGGTACCTGCGCGGCCACCGCCTCACCTGGGGCGTTGCGGGGCGGGACGGGGCGGGACGCGGCGGGCGGCGACCGGAGCGGTGGCGGCGGCAGCAGCAAAGGACGGGCCATGCGGGGGCCGCGCTCCGGGCTCTGCCCTCTCTCCATCTTCATCCTCCTCCTCCTATCCCCGCTCCTGCCGGCGGCCGCCTTCTCCCCGGCCCCGCCGTGCGTTCTCCCGGGGCTGCGCCGCGGGCCGCTCCCCGCACCAGGTAACTCGTACCGTCGGGGCGCGGCGGCACCGGGACCCCCGGAACACCTCGGGAACGCGCTGAGGCCGCGATCGGGACCGGGATCGGGGCTCCGAACACTGAGGGCGGGCGGCAGGGCCTCCCTCACTGCCGGGATCAGGATCGCTTTGCCCCGGTGGTGGAGCCGCTGCTTTTCGGAAGGACCTCGTAGTGCCCCGGCTGTGGGACTGGCGGGGGTCCCTGAGTGCGGGGCTGTGCCAGGTTCTGGCTGGGCTCCTGTGCTCTAGGGCTGTGCTTCCCCCTCGGGCTGTGGGGCTTGGCCATGGGGCTTGATGTGCCCCGTGGGGCTGGCGGTGCCCGTCTGGTCTCACTGGGCTGGTGGCGACTGATGCCAGAGCCTTCGGCTCAGCCGTGGGGCGCCCGCTACGAGCAGGGCTGGGTCCCCGCAGGGTGGGTGGCCGGCGCCGGGCTGGCAATGGGGCTGGGTGCCCCAGGGCCACCCTTCTCCGATGCGGGCTCTGGCTGGCCCGAGGCTGGGCAGGGTCTTGCTGCTGCCAGCTCTTGGCCCACTGCCGGCGCTTGGTCCGGGCCCGTTGCCCTCTTCGCTCGGCGGCTCCCGGGAGATTGGAGCTGCCCGGGAACGCGCCCGGAGCCAGCGCTCGTCTAATGGCCGCGGGAGCACTAAAAGCTCTCCTTGGCTTTAAGTGCCAGGGAGGGGCCTCGACCTCCGCCTGCTGTGGACACCACATCCCGTTTCCATCAGCTAAGCCTGCCAGGACTGGAGGTGGGCGCTGCCAGGTCCCTGCCGTGGGCACAGGCTGGGGTCTGGCCATGCCGCGGCGACCCCCTTCCGTGGGGAGCACATGGCGCCGGCACCGACCGTGCGGCTCCGCCTTGGCACCCAGCGGGCACGGTGCCCTGTGGGCCCTCCACGGAGGGACCCCCGAGGACATGGAGGGGCCCCCCTTGTGCCGCCTGGCCATTCGGTGGGAACAGCAACCCGTGCCACAGCTGGGGAGCAGGGCTGGGGGCTCCCCATGACGGGGATTGGGGGCTTCCCCGGGTTCCTCGTGCCCCGCTTGCCAGGGTGGCTGATGCCTCTCCAGCCCCATTAAAGTCTCTTATTGCGGCCATCGCGACTGGGAGGGGCCCCGGTATTGCCCTCGGGGCACGGTTGCTACTCCCCACCTGGCCCCACCGTCGCCCCTGGGCTCGCTCCCTCCGGTGTGGAGCAACCGAGGGGCACAGCTCTCCGTGCCCCATTCCACGCTTTCCGGAGCCCCCCCAGCCCCGCCCTGGGCCGCTCGGCCGCCCGGAGCTGGCTCAGCTCCGCTAATCCCCTAATCCTTCCCCCGGGGGGGTGCGGAGCCGGGGCTGTGTCCAAGCACGAGGGATGCAGCGTGGGAGGCGGGGGAGGGAGATTCAGTGCCCAATGATCTGGCCACGGGGGGTTGGGAGCCCCGAGGGGGTGACACACCGGGAGGGGGCTGGGGCAGGGCTCTGCCCGCCCAGGAATTTCCCATCATCTGTGAAACAAAGCCGAAACTTCCACCGAAACTTCCACTGCGCTCCCGTACGGCGCCCGGTATTCCCTGCCCCGCTCCTGGTGTCCTCTCCCCTTCTTTTACCGTCCGCTGCCTCACTCCACCTCGGGACTCTGGCGATTGCAGGGTCCTGGAGCTGGTGGTTGCGGCTGAGGGGTGTCGGGGGAGAGATTCCCCTCATCCCCCTGACCCCTCACCCTCGCAGGGAGCTCCGGAGGCTGCGCAGGGCCATACAGGACGGAGGAGCCCGATGTCAGGGTGCGGGAGGATGGGGTCCCCGTGCGGCTACCGGGGGTGGGCAGGGCGCTCGCCGTACCCCCCCGAGATGCTGGTTCCCCCTGGTATGCCGCTGGCCAGCCAGACCCTGCCCCAATTCCCGCAGAGAGCAGGCGCTCCCCCCAGGTAACGCTGCACTGCATACCCCCCACCCCCTGCTCCCCCAGCCGGCTGTGCCTCACTCACCCCCATCCCACAGGAGCTCCCCAGGGCTCGCGCTGCTCTCAGGAGGCAGAAGAGGGACTGGGTGATTCCCCCCATCAAGGTTCCTGAAAATGAGAGGGGCCCCTTCCCCAAAAAGCTGGTTCAGGTATGAGGCTGGGCAGTCTCGGCAGGGGGTCTGGGCATGGAGGTGGATGCTGGGGCTGCATCCCCACTGCATCGGGACAGGGTGGGGAGGGGGATACCGGCCCCATCCCCTTGGTCTGTCTGTTCCCAGATCAAATCCAACCGGGACAGAGACACCAAGATCTTCTACAGCATCACAGGGCAGGGAGCTGATGCCCCCCCCGAGGGCATCTTCACCATTGAGAAGGAGTCAGGCTGGATGAAAGTGACTCAGCCTCTGGACCGTGAGCACATCGACAAGTACCACGTAGGTCCTTGTCTGGGGATACCAGGGCGATGTTGGGGTGTTCTGCCAGGCCCCCCACTCACACCTCACCCCGCAGCTCTTCTCCCACGCCGTGTCCGAGAACGGGAAGCCAGTGGAGGAACCGATGGAGATCATCGTGACAGTGACAGACCAGAATGACAACAAGCCCCAGTTCACGCAGGAGGTGTTCAGGGGCTCTGTGCCAGAGGGAGCTCTGCCAGGTAGGATCCCCCTGCCTTGGGGAAGCTCTGCATCCCACCAGCCATGTTCCTTGGGCAGTCCTGGCTCTGTCCCTCCCAGCATCCCACTTACCTGGACATCCACATCCCCAGGCACCTCCATCATGCAGGTGACAGCCACGGACGCGGACGATGCGGTGGAGACCTACAACGGCGTCATCGCCTACTCCATCCTCAGCCAGGAGCCACGGGAGCCCCATCCCCAAATGTTCACTATCAACCGAGCCACTGGCACCCTCAGTGTGATTGCCAGTGGCCTCGACCGGGAGGTGGGCTCTGCAGCATCATGGGGCAGGGGTCCCAGCCCCAAGCAGGGGCTGACAGGGTGTCCATCTGTGTCCACCACAGCGTGTACGGGAGTACACACTGACTGTGCAGGCAGCTGACCTGGATGGCGAGGGACTGACCACCACAGCGCTGGCCATCATCGAGATCGCGGATGTCAATGATAATGCCCCCGAGTTTGACCCCAAAATGGTATTGTGGGCCCCTCTACTGGGTGTGACCCTCCCTGGTGCCTGCTGGGCCGTGGTGCTGATGGTGCCCCTGACCTGCAGTACGAGGCGGCCGTGCCGGAGAACGTGGCCGGGCGGGAGGTGGCCCGGCTGGCTGTCACCGACCTGGACGAGCCTGGCACGCCGGCGTGGCGAGCTGTCTACTCCATCCTGCGTGGCAACGACGGGGGTGCCTTTGCCATCACCACCGACCCTGCCACCAATGAGGGCATCCTCCGCACTGCCAAGGTCTGTGTCACCCCATGTCACCCCTTGCTGCCCATAGTGGGGTCCTGCCTGTCCCGCTCTCACTGCCTGGATCTCCCCCTCTCCCAGGGTCTGGACTACGAGGCTAAGCAGCAGTTCCTACTCCATGTGGCAGTGGCCAACGAGGTCCCCTTCATTGTGAAGCTGCCGGTGGCCACTGCTACAGTGACAGTCACTGTGGAGGATGTCAATGAGGCCCCAGTGTTTGTGCCACCAGTGCAGCTGGCCACGGTGTCAGAGGATGTGCCCCCGGGGCAGACCCTCGCTGCCTGCATGGCCCAGGACCCTGACAAGGCACAGGACCAGAGGATCAAGTGAGCACGGACAGGGTTGGAGTGGAGGTTTGGGGGGTCTCCGCTGCCCCTCGCCACAGCACCAGCTCCCCTGTGCCCCCCAGGTACCTGGTGGGGCATGACCCGGCAGGCTGGCTGGCTGTGCACCCCGAGAATGGCCTGGTGACCGCACGGGACCACCTGGACCGCGAATCCCCCTTCGTCAAGAACAGCACCTACATGGCCGTGCTGCTGGCCGTGGATGATGGTGAGGGACATGAAAGGGCCCTTGTTCCCCCTCCCGCGTGAGGGGCATGTGCTGCCATCACCAGGAAACACATCCCAACTCCAGCATGGAGCAGTGCGGGGGCTGCCTGGCCCCATCCCTGCCTGGGGCACCCCAGCCCCGTGAGGATCCTGGGTTTAGGACTCCCCCCTCCAGCATCACTCCTCCACCCTTGCCCAGAGAGTGTCTATCCCTGGGAAAGTCTTGGTTTTGAGGCTCCCCCTGTCCCCATGCTTGCTCACTCACCCGTATCCCCATGAGAGTCCTGGGTTTGGGGTCCCCCCTCCAGAACTGTCCCCACCAGGCTCACCACCGGCCACTGGCACGGGCACGCTACTCCTCACCCTGCTCGATGTGAACGACAACGGCCCCGAGGCCGAGCCACGGGACATCACTGTCTGCCAGCGCAGTCCCCAGCCCCAGCTCCTCACTGTCACCGACCGGGACCTGCCTCCCAACACCGGCCCCTTCCGCGCCGAGCTCACCCACGGCTCAGGGGACAGCTGGGCTGTGGAGGTGGGGGACACAGGTATTGCAGTGGGGCTGAACATAATGTGGGGGTTCCTCGGCAGAGGCAGCTGTGCCATGGCTGCATACCTGGTGCATCCTCCGTGAGCCCCCAATCTCACATAGGTGACACAGTGACACTGCAGCTGGTGGCACCGCTGGAGCCGGACACCTACAGCGTGTACCTGCGGCTGCTGGACCAGCCGGGCAGAGCCCAAGTCACCATTATCACCGCACGGGTCTGTGCCTGCGAGGGGCTGGCACAGGGCTGTCCCCAGAGACCCCAGCCTGTCACCGCCCTGCCCTTCGTCCTCGCCACCCTGGGCGCGCTACTGGCCCTGCTGCGTGAGTGGGGATCCTGGGGCTCTGGGGATAGCCCTGCCCTGGGCACAGTGGAGGACACGTGTCCCCGCTGATGACACTCTTCACCTCAGTCATCCTACTGCTGCTGCTGCTCTTCATGAGGAGGAGGAAGGTGACAAAGGAGCCACTGCTGCTGCCCGAAGATGACACAAGGGACAACATCTTCTACTACGGGGAGGAGGGTGGCGGCGAGGAGGACCAGGTGGGTGTGAGGGTCAGGGGTCTGGTGACAGCGTGGGCAACCTGACTCTGCCCCTCTCCATGTGTGCGTGTCCCCAGAACTATGACCTGCGGCAGCTGCACCGGGGGCTGGATGCCCGGCCCGAGGTGATCCGAAACGACGTGGCCCCCACCCTCCCTCCAGCCCCCCAGCACCGGCCCCGCCCCCCCCACCCCCACCACATCNGATTAGGGACCCCCAGCCCGCTGCTGCCCCTGCCTTATTGCTGCTTTTGTGCCTTGGGGGTTCCCCCTGCCGTGCCCCCCACCCCAGCGCAGCCCCCTCAGCTCCTTGCCTGCATTTTTGTGGTTATTATCTATTTTTTAAGGTATGGAATGATGGCGTGTGATGCTGCGGACAAGGGGATGGGAGCTGGGTCAGTTTTAATAAAGGATTTGGTTTTTTTAGATGTTCCAGGCTTTGTGTCACTTTGTACCCTGGAGATCGGTGCTGCCCCCAGCCCTGCAGTGACCCCTCCCCAGCCCTGTTCCCCTTTGGCCACCACAGTGTGTAACCTATGGCACAGCTGCAGTGTCACCCATGCAGGGCCAGTGCCCATGGCCTCTCCCCCAGAGTGTCCTTGTCCCCAAGGGGTGCTGATGGGCATGGGCAGGGCACTGACTGCCAATCTGTCCTTCATGGGAGTGACACGAGTGGCACTGGGCATTCCTGGTGCTAAATCCCTCCTGGCCTGGGCAGCTAGGGCCCTCCAGCTGCCACCCCAATCCCCTGAGATGACCATGGGTGCTAGTAAGGGTGGGCACAGTAGCCTCTGGCCCTGGCATTACCCCGAGCTCTGGGGGTCTCCCACTGGCTCCAGGATCAGCTCCTGCCAGCATGGGATGGGGAGAGCTGATGGTACTGGGGATCCCTGGGGGTCCCCTTCCATAGCGTCACCCCCAGCTGTGCTGTGCTTTGGGACAGAGGGGTATGGGGGAAGCCAGGGACTGCAGCATCCTGAGGGGCCCTTCCTGCCCGGTGGGTCCCTGGGTACGATGTTTGTTCCCCGCTACAAAGGTGGGGGTCTGTGAGGCCGTGGTGTGGGGACACCCTGGGGCACTCCTGGCTCCTGTCACCCACCAACACCCCCTGCTCCCACTTCCCTGGACGGGAGAGGCATGGAAAGCATGAAGGCTGTGTGGCTGAGGCGGAGAATATCAGGGGCACGGGGAGCCAGGGGTACCCGGGACGGGCAGAGCACCAGGGGTGCTGAGGGTACTGGGGGCTGGTGGGGTACTGGGGGTACCAGGGGATGAAGGGGTGATGGAGGTACCACGGTACCGGGGACCGTGGGCGGAGTAGCACACCAGTATCGTGGGGAGTACCGGGATACCGGGCGTCGGGGGTACCGGGAATACCGGGGTTCCAGGTGCGGGCGGGGCGGGACCGCCTCCCGTCGGGGCGGGACGGGGCGGTTCTCGGCAGGGTCGACACCTGCGGGGAGGGATCGGGAGGGGACCGCACGCACCTGCGACTCCGTGGCGGCAGCGCCCGAACCCTCCGGCACCGACCGGCACCGGCACCGGCACCGGCACCGGCCATGGGGTGGCGGGCGGGTTGCTCGGTTCCGCTCTGCCTCCTCTTGCTCCTGCTCCAGGTGAGCCACGGAATGGGGCGGCAGGACCCTGCCCGGGACCCCGCCGAGACCCTGCCCGGTGCAGCGGGACCTTGCTCGGGACCCTGCCCGGTGCTAACGTCTCTCTCCGGGCAGAGCGG
>WAAG01011922.1:222472-232625 GCA_013390105.1 Tichodroma muraria | reverse complement strand
GAGTCCTGACCCCGGGGACCCCAGGACTTGACAGCACAGGGGACGCAGGTACTGACCCCTCTGTTTCCCCAGAACCTGAAGGCGGCCGACACGGACCCCACGGCCCCCCCCTACGACTCGCTGCTGGTGTTCGACTACGAGGGCAGCGGCTCGGAGGCCACCTCGCTCAGCTCCCTCAACTCCTCCGCCTCCGACGGCGACCAGGACTACGACTACCTCAACGACTGGGGCGGCCGCTTCCGCAAGCTGGCCGAGCTCTACGGCGGCGGCGAGGAGGACGATTAGGGACCCCCAGCCCGCTGCTGCCCCTGCCTTATTGCTGCTTTTGTGCCTTGGGGGTTCCCCCTGCCGTGCCCCCCACCCCAGCGCAGCCCCCTCAGCTCCTTGCCTGCATTTTTGTGGTTATTATCTATTTTTTAAGGTATGGAATGATGGCGTGTGATGCTGCGGACAAGGGGATGGGAGCTGGGTCAGTTTTAATAAAGGATTTGGTTTTTTTAGATGTTCCAGGCTTTGTGTCACTTTGTACCCTGGAGATCGGTGCTGCCCCCAGCCCTGCAGTGACCCCTCCCCAGCCCTGTTCCCCTTTGGCCACCACAGTGTGTAACCTATGGCACAGCTGCAGTGTCACCCATGCAGGGCCAGTGCCCATGGCCTCTCCCCCAGAGTGTCCTTGTCCCCAAGGGGTGCTGATGGGCATGGGCAGGGCACTGACTGCCAATCTGTCCTTCATGGGAGTGACACGAGTGGCACTGGGCATTCCTGGTGCTAAATCCCTCCTGGCCTGGGCAGCTAGGGCCCTCCAGCTGCCACCCCAATCCCCTGAGATGACCATGGGTGCTAGTAAGGGTGGGCACAGTAGCCTCTGGCCCTGGCATTACCCCGAGCTCTGGGGGTCTCCCACTGGCTCCAGGATCAGCTCCTGCCAGCATGGGATGGGGAGAGCTGATGGTACTGGGGATCCCTGGGGGTCCCCTTCCATAGCGTCACCCCCAGCTGTGCTGTGCTTTGGGACAGAGGGGTATGGGGGAAGCCAGGGACTGCAGCATCCTGAGGGGCCCTTCCTGCCCGGTGGGTCCCTGGGTACGATGTTTGTTCCCCGCTACAAAGGTGGGGGTCTGTGAGGCCGTGGTGTGGGGACACCCTGGGGCACTCCTGGCTCCTGTCACCCACCAACACCCCCTGCTCCCACTTCCCTGGACGGGAGAGGCATGGAAAGCATGAAGGCTGTGTGGCTGAGGCGGAGAATATCAGGGGCACGGGGAGCCAGGGGTACCCGGGACGGGCAGAGCACCAGGGGTGCTGAGGGTACTGGGGGCTGGTGGGGTACTGGGGGTACCAGGGGATGAAGGGGTGATGGAGGTACCACGGTACCGGGGACCGTGGGCGGAGTAGCACACCAGTATCGTGGGGAGTACCGGGATACCGGGCGTCGGGGGTACCGGGAATACCGGGGTTCCAGGTGCGGGCGGGGCGGGACCGCCTCCCGTCGGGGCGGGACGGGGCGGTTCTCGGCAGGGTCGACACCTGCGGGGAGGGATCGGGAGGGGACCGCACGCACCTGCGACTCCGTGGCGGCAGCGCCCGAACCCTCCGGCACCGACCGGCACCGGCACCGGCACCGGCCATGGGGTGGCGGGCGGGTTGCTCGGTTCCGCTCTGCCTCCTCTTGCTCCTGCTCCAGGTGAGCCACGGAATGGGGCGGCAGGACCCTGCCCGGGACCCCGCCGAGACCCTGCCCGGTGCAGCGGGACCTTGCTCGGGACCCTGCCCGGTGCNGCAGGGGCACACTGAGGGTACGGTGGTCCCAGCAAGCACCAGTCAGTGGTCCCGGCACGGCGTCATGGCGCGGGGGCAGCGGGAGCCGCTCCCCGGGGTGCGCCGGCGCGGGCGGCGCTGAGTCAGGCACCGCAGACCTGTTGGGGCCGGCAGGTCGGGGTGTGGGGCGCGCAGGCGCCTGCCCTGCCCCATGCCTCACCTGGCACCCTGGGTTCACCGGGGTGAGCCCCCTTTTGGACCCACAGTGTAGGCCCCCAGGGCAGCTCTTGGCATGGGGACAGGCACCAGGATGGGCTCCTGGGCTTTTGGGGACATTGGTGTCCCACTGTGTTGGCACTAAAGCCCTGTTATGGTGTGGAAAGGGGGCACTGGGGACCTGCTGCCAACTCTGGGGCCCCCAAAAGGGGAGTCTGTGGGCTCTGGGGCTGTGTGCAGTGGCTGTCACCATCTGCACCGGTTCATGGCTGAGAGTGGTGGTGGCACTGCAGGGTGTGTGCCAGGGTGGCTGGGTGGGCACAGAGCCGAGCGGTACTGAGCACCCAGTGCTGCACCAAGGGCTCACAAACATCCTGTGCTCTGTAACGGCTTCACCTGGGAGAGCCAGGAATTGGACCCTGCCTCATACCCCAGGAATTGTGTTTGTTTGCCTTGTGGTTGATCATTAACACGCAGAAGTCGATGTCCATCAGGGCTGGGCCTGATACCAGGGTGACGGGCAGCCCTGTGACTTCCCTACAGCACCCGAGAGCTGCTGGAAATCCTCTGTCCTGGCTCCAGCACTTTCAGTTTTGGGTTCTGGGCACAGTCAGGGCGTGGGAGGAAGGAAGAGACCATCTGCCCTTGAGGCCTGTGTG
Organism: Tichodroma muraria; assembly: GCA_013390105.1. Lineage (NCBI taxonomy): Eukaryota > Metazoa > Chordata > Aves > Passeriformes > Sittidae > Tichodroma > Tichodroma muraria. The sequence continues at coordinate 229,992 of WAAG01011922.1, read as the reverse complement.
GAATCCAGTGATTCACAGCTGTGCCACAGCAATGCCAGCCATGGGGTGGCCGAACCTGGTGGATGCCAGGCCACGCTGGGCCACAGAGCACCCCAAAGCTTGCGGCCAGGCTGACGACCCGGCCTGTAATTAGCTTGATGAGTTGAGCACGGTGTTTTCCCTCCAACAGGCCCAGACAGGCCCCGCGTGGCGCCGGGGCGGCGAACAGCAACACCTGCGTGGGGGGCTGCGGCGTCGCCAGGGCTCTGCTCCGTGGGTCGGGGGGCTCTGCGATGGTGGGGATGTGGTGGGGGCTGGGACACTCCCCGTCAGCCCTGGGTGGAGAAACCTCGAGAGTCTGAAGTCACAGCGAAACTGGGGTGACGTCAGTGGGATGTGTCACCCGCAGCACCTTCACCCCGGGGTGAGCCCCCTGTCCTGGCACAGCTGCGTGTGTGCAACACAGGGGGTGGTGGCACTGTGGGGATAGTGACACCCTGCTCTGCCTGTGCCCACTGAGACTCCACAGGACATGAGGTGTCTTTGGGGGGCTGTCCTGGTCCCCTGTGTGGGGTTTTAGCCCCACACACTGTTTGGCAGCCTGGTTGTACCAGAGTCTGGTTGTCCCAGTGCCCTGTAGGTGGTGGGGGGGACTGAAGTAGGGGGGATCCTCCTGTAGGACTCCCTGAGCTCTCCTTTTCTCCCACCCCCATCATTCCCAAGAGAGAGCCCCCCTTCCACCCCCCCAGCTCCCAGCCCCGGGGAGAGGAGGGCTGGGGCCAGCCCTCCTTCAACCAAGCTGGAAAAACAGGTTGTGCATGGCCAGGTGGGAAGGGGGGGAGTTGGAAGGGGGGAGTGCGGGAAGGGGGGAGCGCATTCTGAGCACCCTCCTTGAACACAGTGTGGACTGAGCACTGAGCATTCCTTGGACCCAGCGTGGGGCTGGGGGCCCCGTGCCGCCCCTCGCTGAACCCGCCGGGCCCCGGGCCAGGGCCGAGCACTGCGGCTGCGCCCGCAGCTGCCTCTCCTTCCCCGCCTGCCCCGGCACGTTCCTGCCCAGCCGGCCCCACCGGCTCCCCCAGCCCTGGCCAGGGGTCCCGCCGTGGGGCTGAGCCGGGCTGGCATCGCGCCGGCGGGTCCTCCTGGGCCGGGTAGGGGGCACCGTACTGGGCAGGGGGGCAGCGATTGCTCCCCCCTCCATCCCACAGCCACTCCGGATTCCTGGACTGCTCGTGGGACGGAGCCCCGCGGGCCCCGTTCCGTTCGGTTGTGCCGCGCTGCCTCCCGCCCACCCTGGCACGTCCCCTTGCCGAGGCGCGGGTCACGCCGGGGCGATGGTGGCAGTGCTGGCTCCGGAGCCTGGGTGCCAACAACTCTCTCCCAGACAAAGGGTGTTTGTTCGGGAGCGCGGTACGCTCATGTGATGCCGGCTGACCGCTGCCTCGTGGCGGCCCAGCTCTCCTGCGCCCAACCGGGTGCCAAGCAAGTGACATCGGGCCCCCGCCTGCCCGCTGTCCCTGGGGTTGGGGGTCCCGGAGGTACCTGGGCAGGTTGAGGTGACTGGCTGCCAGGGCACTGGGTGCCAGTGCAGGTGAGTGACTGCTGCCCTTGTTTTTATTGGAAAAACAGCTGGAGCAGCATGGACACTGGTGGTGACATGTCACGCTTGGGGACATGCTGTGCCACAGGGGTTACTCCCATATGGGGATGTGCCATGCCTGGCACCATGCCATACATGGTGCTGGGGACAGTGACACCATGCTGTGCCAGGTGCCACTTGCCCCTTTGTCACTGTCTGGCAGGGATCCGGTGGCACAGTAGGTCCTGCCATGTCCCATCCTGGACCAAAGCCAGGGCAGGGGCACCATGTGTTGTGCCCAGGATGGAATCCTGGCAGGGCATGTGTCACTGTTTTGTGGAGCTTCCCCACCACTGCTGTGATCCCAGACCCCAGGCTGCTGGGTCGTGGCTGTGCTGTGTGTGCCCATGTCCCCAGAACCCTCTGCCACTCAGTCCCCTGTCCCCAGTGAGCTTTGTGGACTGTGGCGAGTTGCACCGTGCTGCCTTCCTCCCGGACGACACACGCTTCAAGGTGAGCAGGAATGGCATTGTCTCTGCCACCCGGCCCCTGCAGCTCCAGCGGCGGGAGATCACCTTTGCTGTGCACACCTGGGATGCCACGGGCAAGAAGCATTCAGCCAAGGTGACCCTGCGCCGGCAGTGGCACCAGCACCGACACCACGAGCGGATGCAGCAGGTAAAGCACAGACCCACTCCCTGGGGTCACAGCAGCCCCTGTCTCTGGTGCAGAGGGCTCAGCAAGGTGCTGGCACTGAGCAGAGCCACTGTCCCAACAGGACACAGTACCTGACACACTGATCTTCCCGGAGCACGGACACGGCCTCCGGCGTCAGAAGAGGGACTGGGTCATCCCCCCCATCAACTGCCCTGAGAATGAGCGTGGGCCCTTTCCCAAGAAGCTGGTGCAGGTACGTGTCCCCACAGGGACCAGGCAGGGCCTGGGGGATCCCCAGAGTGCTGGCACATGTCTCCAGCTGCTTCTTCATGCCTCGCTGCCAGATCAAGTCCAACAAGGACAAGGAGACCAAGGTTTTCTACAGCATCACGGGGCAGGGAGCAGATACCATCCCCGTGGGCGTCTTCATCATCGAGCGGGAGACGGGGTGGCTGGAGGTGACAAAACCCCTGGACCGGGAGGAGAAGGATAAATACGTGGTGAGTGAGGGGGGGCCTGTGGGGGATGGGGACAGTCCTGGGGACTGCGCACACACTGACTGTGCCCTTGCAGCTCTACTCCCACGCCGTGTCAGCCAACGGGCAGCCCGTGGAAGACCCCATGGAGATCATCATCACTGTCACCGACCAGAATGACAACCGGCCCGTCTTCACCCAGCAAGTCTTTGTCGGCTACATTGAGGAGAACGCAAAGCCGGGTACGTGGGGGACTCTGAGCCGGGACCACGCAGAGCCAGTGCCAGCGTGTCCAGTGGGTTCTGTCCCATCATGAAAACCTCCCTGGCTTGTCCCCATGTCCAGGCACGTCTGTGATGACCGTGAACGCTACGGATGCAGATGATGCGATCAATGTGAACAATGGCATCATCGGCTACTCCATCCTCAGCGAGGAGCCCAAGGGTGCACAGCAAATGTTCACCATCAATGCTGAGAAGGGCATCATCAGTGTCATTGGCACAGGACTGGACCGGGAGGTGGGCACCTTGCCACAGCCCAGGGGAACCTGTGGCTACTCCACAGTGGGATGTGCCATGGGGAGAAAGGGATACTGGAGCCCTGGAGTCCATCTGGTTTTGGGATGTGCCATCCCTGGGTCACTGTCCCTGGCTGTTGGGGTGTCTGCAGCCTCGAGCCCACCAGGAGCTGTGCTGTGGATGCTCCAGGGACCCCCAGTCTTGCTGAGCCCTGGAGTGGGTGCAGTGCCAGCCCCTCGGGTGGGCAGCTGGGACATTGTCTGCCTCTGCGAGGCTGGAGAAGGGTGGAGGAGCAAGCAGGTGATGCATGGAGGAAGGGAACACCCCAATCCCCACTCCAGCTCTAACTAGGGTGATTTTGCCCTGCAGACCACTCCGAACTACACGCTGATCATCCAGGCTGCAGACCAGGAGGGCAGTGGCCTGACCAACACTGCCACCGCCATCATCAAAGTCACTGATGCCAACGACAACCCTCCCATCTTCAACCCCACCATGGTACCACCCAGCCCCCGCCGCTGCCTTCCCCGGGCATCGTGGCACAAGCCCCCACCTGGGGTGCCTGGGGCCACACAGGTGACTGTCCCTGTCCCGTCTTGCAGTATGAGGAGTCAGTGGACGAGAACGAGGTGGGGGTGCTGGTGGCCCGGCTGCATGTGACAGACCAGGACCTGCCAGGCTCCCCGGCCTGGCAAGCTGTCTACCGCATCCAGAGCGGGGACCCACAGGGCGACTTCGAGATCACCACTGACCCCAAAACTAACGATGGGCTCCTGAGAACTGCCAAGGTGGGTCCCACTAGCTTCATGGCTGCCTCAGAACCAGGTGACTCTCCACTGGCACTACCCGGCTTCTCTCCCACCCCCAGGGCCTGGATTATGAGAGTCAGAACCACTACAAGCTCGTGGTGTCAGTGGAGAATGAGGTCTCCTTCACTGTGCCCCTGAATCCTGCCACAGCCACTGTCCTGGTGCTGGTCGGGGACGTCAACGAAGCCCCCATCTTCATACCCCCAGTCAAGCGGGTGGAGGTGATGGAGGATGTGCCAGTGGGATACCAGGTCACCTCCTACACAGCCCAGGACCCCGACAAGGACCAGAGCCAGAAAATCACGTGAGTGGAGGGTGACAGTGGTGGGGGCTGTGCTGCACCATATGCCACTTCCTCTCCCCCTGCTGACCCCTGGCTGCCCCCAGGTATCGCATGGGCAGTGACCCCGCAGGGTGGTTGGCCATTGACCCTGAGAACGGCATCGTCACGGCAGCCCAGCCACTAGACCGGGAGTCGGCACATGCCATCAACAGCACCTACAAGGCCATCGTCCTGGCCGTGGACAACGGTGAGGGTGGCCAACTGCTACCCCTGTGCCCACCTCCATGTCACCCCATTGGGTCCAGGCCCCTCCCTGGGTGCCTCGCTGACTCTCAGTCCCACAGGGTCACCACACGATGCCACTGGCACGGGGACGCTGCTCCTCTTGCTTCAGGATGTGAACGACAATGGGCCCGTGCCAGAGCCCCGAAGCTTTGACATCTGCAACCGGCAGCCTGAGGAGCAGACGCTGAACATCATCGACAAGGACCTGCCCCCCAACACCTACCCCTTCAAGGCAGAGCTGATGCATGGCTCCAGCAGCAATTGGACTGCCAGGGTGATGCCACCAGGTGGGTGCCACCTGCTCTGATGCTGGGCCCTGCAGTGATCACTAGGCTGGGGACCTGCCACAGGGAAAAGTCCTGTGCCAGTGCCAAGGGTGTTCACAAACCAGAGCTGGGAAAAGGGCTGGAGCACCAGGAGGAGCTGAGGGAGCTGGGTAGATTCAGGAGGGACCTTCTTGTTCTCTAAAACTCCCTGGCAGGAGGGTGCAGCCAGGTGAGGGTCAGGATTTGCTCCTAAGGGACAGGACAAGGGGAAACAACCTTGAGTTGTGCCAGGAAAGATTTAGGTTGGATATTGGGGAAAATTCATTCATGAAAAGGGTGGTCAGGCATTGGAACAGGCTGCACAGGGCAGTGGTGGAGTCCCTATCCCTGGAGGGATATAAGAGCTGTGTCACTGTGGCACTTGGGGACATGTGTCAGTGGTGGCTTTGGCAGTGCTGGGGGATGGCTGGACTCAATAATCTTGGAAACCTTTTCCAACTCAAATGATTCTGTGGTTCACCAAGACCTGGTGAAGCTGAGTATGAAGAAGGAGCTGGAGCCGGGCGAGTACAGCATCTTCCTGAAGCTGCTGGATGCACAAGGCAAGGAGCAGATCACGCCGGTGCGAGCCCAGGTCTGCAGCTGCGAGGGGCCAGCCAAGAACTGCGAGCGGCGAGCGTTCATCTCTGGTGGCATGGGCGTGCCCGCCATCCTGGGCATCCTGGGGGGCATCCTGGCGCTGCTCAGTGAGTACCCGGGGACGAGGATGGGAGGGACAGAGTGCGGGTCACCCTCTCCCTGCTGCCCTGACACCCCATCCCTGTGCCTGCAGTCCTCCTGCTGCTGCTGCTGCTCTTCGCAAGGAGGAGGAAGGTGGTGAAGGAGCCACTGCTTCCACCCGAGGATGATATGAGGGACAATGTGTACCACTATGACGAGGAGGGTGGCGGCGAGGAGGACCAGGTGGGATGGCTGTGCCTGCTGGACCCTGCCCACCAAGTGATGGTGGCGGTGCCCATGGTTATCCCTTGAGCCTTGACTCCTCCTGTCCCCCCAAGGACTATGACCTGAGCCAGCTGCACCGGGGGCTGGACGCCCGACCTGAGGTGATCCGAAATGACGTGGCCCCCCCGCTTATGGCAGCCCCTCAGTACCGGCCCCGCCCCGCCAACCCCGATGAGATCGGAAACTTCATTGACGAGGTGAGTCCTGACCCCGGGGACCCCAGGACTTGACAGCACAGGGGACGCAGGTACTGACCCCTCTGTTTCCCCAGAACCTGAAGGCGGCCGACACGGACCCCACGGCCCCCCCCTACGACTCGCTGCTGGTGTTCGACTACGAGGGCAGCGGCTCGGAGGCCACCTCGCTCAGCTCCCTCAACTCCTCCGCCTCCGACGGCGACCAGGACTACGACTACCTCAACGACTGGGGCGGCCGCTTCCGCAAGCTGGCCGAGCTCTACGGCGGCGGCGAGGAGGACGATTAGGGACCCCCTAATCCTAGAACCGCTGCTGCCACCTCATTTCACCCCTATGGACTCATGTCGGTCTCTGTCCGGGGTGGCCAAACCCCCTCCAACACCTCCTGAACCCTGTGCCCACGTCTCCCTCACTGAGAAACGCTCAGGCTCACTGGGGTTGGGGGATTCTGGGGTAGTCTGGCCCGCTTGGCTCCAGGGCATGGAACAGTTTAGTCCATTCCCTATCCTGGAACTGAGGTGCCCCCAGCTGTGGGGGCCAGGATCAGGTCCTTCTTCCCTTTTCCATGGGAGGAAAAAGGGTTTCTGCAGCGCTCTCCAAAATACCTCATGCTCCCAGCCCCACACAGGCTCAGATCATGAACCTAGTGATGGAGATGTGTGATGAGGCACTCGATCAACACAGACCAAAGATGTACCATCACACAAAATTGTATTTACTACACTATGTACAGGCAGATCTCTATTTTTCTGTATCCCAGATTATGGTTTGATTTCTTCCCATGTCGTGCCAGGTGTAATTAGTGTGCAGTCATTGAAAGGTGCTTTCCAAAATCAAAGGGCTTTCCCAAAATCCTAACCTCTGTGTTTCGCTGTCGTTATGGTTTGTATTTTTTATCATGGGAAAAGGGTCTGATGCGAACTGGGAAACCAGTGGTGGCCAAGTATTGATTGTATGGTTTTTATATAAAATTGAAGTAATAAATTGTTTTAAGAAAACCAAACCCCTTTTCTGTGCATGAGGTTCTGCTGGTGCTCGAAGGCTTTACCTGCTGTGCAGGTGTGGCCATGGCCCCCTCCACAGGGCAAGTGGGCAATCAGAACCATGGAAGGGTTTGAGTTGGAAGAGACCTTAAGAATCATCCAACTCTGCCTGGGCAGGGACACCTTCTGCTGTCCCAGGATACTCCAAGCCCCGTCCAACCTGCGCTTGGATACTTCCAGGGATGCGGCAGCCACAGCTGCTCTGTGCAAGTGCCAGGGCCTCATCACTCTCAAGTGAGAAGGACTCCTTCCCAGTATAACATCTAACGCTGCCCAGTGGCAGAGTGAAGCCCTTTCCCTGCCCTGCCCTGCCCTGTCCCTCCGCCCCTTGTCCCCAGTCCCGCCCCAGCTCTCCGGCCGCTTTCTCCTACCGTTCCCGACCTCCCCAAGATGGCGGCAAGCAGCGCGGCCCCGCCCCTCACG
>WAAG01011922.1:182096-221907 GCA_013390105.1 Tichodroma muraria | reverse complement strand
CACCTCCGGCTGCTCCTCTCCGGGCTCTGCGGGCTGGGACACGGCCCCGCCGCCCTCTGCCAGGTCCGTGCGACACTCGCAGCCGTTGTCCCCGCTCCCCGGTGGTGGTGTGGCTGTCCGGCCGAGCCCTAGCCCGCTCCTCAGGCGGTCCCTGCCGTGTCGTGCCCGCCGTGCCCCATGTGAAAGAAAGAACGAGAGGCACGGAGCCCGGCGACGGGCTGCAGGGCACCGGCACACCGTCGGGACCGGGGCTTTAGTGCCCAGCCAAGCTATTCTCAACAGCCCTGGTATGTTTTGTTCCAGGGTGTTTCGGAAGCTGAGCGAGCGCAGTGCCGGGAAGCCCTGAGGGACATCCTGGACCGTGTTTACCAGCCGCTGGCGGTGCAGGAGCTGCTCGTCCTGCAGGGACAGCCCAAGCAGGTACCCGGGGCCGTCCCCGGCACGGGGCTGTCAGGGTCCGTACCCCCGTGGTTCCCACGCTCCGAGGGTGCTGCTCTTCTGGAGTTGTTCTTACACCTTAAAAACCAGTCCCCGAGCGCTGGCGAGGCTGCTGGGTGTGTGTTGTTCCAGCCCCGCTGTGCCGGAGCGGAGTGTGGGTGTGCCAGGCACTGTCATCGCCGCATGTGCCGCCTTGGCTTGGCACCCACATCCGCCGTGCCCGGCCAAGCACAGCCTCTGCTCCTCCAGACCTCGCCCTTCCCACTCGGGGGGTGACACAGGGCACCGGCTGCTCTTTGGGGCTATCCCAAAGCCTCCTGGGGAGAAGGAGATGGGGAATCTCTTAAGTATTGTTTTAGGAGAGTCCCCGTGGGATAATGCCCTTAATAGAATCGTAGAGTGTCAGAATGGCTTGGGCTGGAAGGGAACTCAAAGTTCATCTCATTCCACCCCTTATCATGGGCAGGGACACTTTCCACTATCCCGGGTTGCTCCAAACCCCGGCCAACCTGGCCTTGGACACTTCCAGACATGGAATAGCATGCTGAGCACCTGAGGGCTGACCTCTCTCATTAATTCCTGATTTTCTTTATGCCACTGGATGAAGCAGCAATTCAGAAGTCTGTGTCCTGTCAGAGCATGGGCTGTTTGCCCAGAGGTGGGGTTGGCACAGGTGTGTGCAAATACGCTCCTTCCCCTGCTCCTTTGCTCCCTTCCAGAGGTCTCCGGGTGCTGGGGCAGCTCCGGCCTGGCTGCGGCGGCTCTGCGGGCACCTGCTCTCCGAGAGGCTGCTGAGGCCCGGCGGGGTGCAGGCTGTGGTTCGGGGTGTCTTGGAAGGCACAGATGGTGAGCGGGGAACTCTGGGTCCCAGCATCGCAGATTCAGAGATGTCTTGAGACAGTTCATCCCATGAGAGGCCCAGAAGAGCAGAGCCACAAGAGCTGGATGTAGGGATTGGATTGTGCTGGGCTGAGGTGACATGGTGACACATAAGACTTTGGCTCTGACTGCGCTGAGCAACCAAACTGCTCTAATTTGGGATACACATATATTTCAGGGCCACACTGGGAGGCTCCAAGCCCGTTTATCCTGTTTGTGCCTCGATGGGGTCACACCTCGTGTGTGTCCAGAGTGGGATCAGTCCTAGGGAATGCCCTCTCCCGCTGCCAGTGTGGTGGGAGCCGTGCTGGGCACCGGGCTGTGAGAGCTGTAGGGACAGTGAGATCCATCCTATCCCCTGCTCTCCATGTCCTGCCAGGGAGGGAAGCTGTTGCTCTCTACAAGCTGAATCCCACAGCTTTTATTGCCAAAATCTCGTCTGGCCAAGTCCAGCTATCCAAGCACAACCTCTCCCCACCTTTTGGCTCACCCACCTTGCTGTAGGAGTTGTTTTCCATTATCAGAGCTCTTGCACAGCAATTTTCCCATTTCTATCCTTAAGTTCAGGTGTCTCCTGAAAAAGATGCTTGGTTTGACAAGAGCAATAAAAGCTCAAAATCCAGTTTTTGGCGGGAAACACCTGGCTTCAGCCAGAGCTGGCCACGGGATGGAGCTGACCTGGGATTTCTGCTGCTCTTGTAGGTGGTGCTGGTGCTGAAGCAGCAGCTCTGGACTGGAGGAAGTGCGATGCAGTTGGGAAGATCCTGGCTGCCTGCCCACAGCAGTGCCTGTCCCTCGAGGACTACTACAGACAGGTGTGCCCCCAGGTAAGTTCCTCGTCCCCTCTGCTGGGGAATGCGGAGCCAGCTCCCGGCTTGGAGAGTGCTGGGGCTGTTCCTCTTGCTTGAGTGTGGCCTGGCTCAAGCCAGCACAATGTGGACTTGTTTTTCTGGCAGTAGGATGTTTCCATTCTTGAATTTTCTGTTTTATTGAAATGCTGGGTGATGTCTGATCACACGAGGTACTTGGCACTGTGCTACACAGAGCTCTGTGTGTAGCTCTTGCTTTCAGCCTTTGGCTCTGGGAGTGGTGCAGTTCCTGGTTTGAGCTCAGGAAGGTATCCTGCTTGCTTGGGAAGGACACTGGCTCTTCCACACATGGAATGTCATGCCAGCTGCCCCTCAAAGCAGCACATGGGTGGCTCCTTGGTTGCTGTGAGGCGCCAGGCTGCCCTCTCTGAGAGGATACTGATCCTTGTTTCTTTTTCCTTGCAGATTCTGGACTTGCTGCACATCCAGGACAAAGTGGCAGCACGGCAGTTCCAGCGTGTGGCCACCACCACGCTGCTCACCATGGCCAGGGAGCAGCCACAGCTGGCAGAGAGGCACCTGCTCCAGCCCCTGCTGGCACCGCTCCGCCGCTGCTCCGAGGCCGCAGGTACCTGGATTGGGGAAGGGTCTGGTGCTGCTCTTCACTGGTTTTTGTCATTCCATCTGAATTTTCTCAGGCTGGCAGCCAGGCTGTGGGGTGTGGGGGCCCAGCTCTCTGTGCTGACCCTGTCAGTTTGTCTGGGTACACCCCATTTACTCCTGCTTGTGTCCAGTTACTGCAGCCTGGGAGCTGGGCAGTTTGGCTCTGCCCCTTGGGAACCTCTTCCAGTCTGACATCCTTGTTCTGGGCTTCCAGATGGGAGCCACTGGTTCCCCACACTGACCAGCAGCTCTCTGGGGAATCATCCATTGTGGAGCTGTGGTCTGTGTTGATTTCCGTGTGTCCTTGGTGCTTTACAGCACTGCAGCACAATTAGTACAGCTAATGAGGGCTGGTCTATTCCCGTGGGGAAGGAAGGGTGCTGTGGAAGTGCTTTTGGGTGCAGGGTATGGTGGGGCAATTCTGGTGCTGAGGGCTCCGGGCTGTTTTGGGGGGCTCATGCCTCCGCCCTTTGCTTTCAGAGCTGGCACTGGAGGATTTGACAGCAGGGGCCGTGCTGGTGCCAGAGGCAGAGCTGGGCAGCTGCGTGGAAGATACACTCAAGGTACTGTGTGAGAAAAAGAGCTGGTTTGAGACCTGTGAGCAGTTCAGAGTGTGTTGGGCCACACAAACCCAGTGTCTCCTGCAGTCTTGTCTGGTCTTCATCTGCAGGAGTACCCCAGCCTCCACATGGGGTGTGCCAGGGCCTCACCACCCTCACAGGGAAGGATTCCTTCCCAGTATCTCATTTAACCCACACTCTTGCAGTTGGAAGTTATTGTTCCTTGTCCTGGCACTCCAGGCCCTTGTCCAAAGTCCCTCTCCAGCCCTCTTGGAGCCCCCTTAGGCACTGTAAGGAGCTCTAAGCTTTCCTTGGAGCACAGATCTTGGTTCTGGCATTTGGGGGATTGGTGAGGTCCATCCTTGTGATTCCTGTGGAGGATGAGGGCTTTCTGTAGAGGTCTTTCTTGTGACACCTCCCCTCATAACTCCATTTCCTGCCATTCCCACCAGTAACCCCAATGCCCTGCTGCAGGCTGCATCAGCTTCCTGCTGCACGTTCCAACCCAGAAGGACATCTCCAATCCAGGAATTCAAATTTCAGAAGCTGGTGACTTGCTTCCTGGCATGCCCCGAGGCAGGCTAAGCTCTTAAATGCTGGGATTGTTGTCTATTTTCCCAGTAATGATCTGTTGTAACTGGCTGGCAGGCAGAGACTGGTCTGGAGGGCTGCTCCCTCACAGAGCAGTGCTGGGGGGGTTGGGGTGGGTCCCTCCTTAATGCAGAGCACTGGGGGCCTGACAGCAGCCAGATTAGTGAGGGGACCCCAGGACTGGGGGGTGGGTTCTTGCCTAGCAAGTGTCATTTGATGCTTAGTGAGAAACCATCCTTGGGGCTTCCTTGGGAGGCTTTGTGTACACAAGGGTCTGGGGGGGAGGAATGGCTCCGTGGGGATTAGCACAGGGAAACAGGTCTGTGTGCATCAGTGGAGCAGGGCAGGGCCCTATGGGAACCATTTCTCAGCCTCTTGGGAGGGTGCTGGATGAGGTGGAGGAGAGGAACAGGGCTCTGCAATCACCCCCAAGCCCCTACTCCCCCCCTCAAGAGCCTCTACAACATCCCCAGAGCCCCTGTAATACTCCCTGAGCACCAACAACATTCCCAGAGCCTCTGTAGTCCCCCCAGAGCTTGAGCAGCCCAGTGCCTCAGCTCAGCACCCACTAGTCCAGCTGCCCTGCTCGTGACTGATCTCTGTGTTTGAGATTTACAGTAATTCAATGAAGATTTGATCATTCCAGGGGGCCTGTTGCATCCCTGGGTAAGGCAGGGCCTTACTCCTAAGCAGCAGACTTCCCAAATAGCTGGCTGCAGCCTTCCCGTAGCTTGGAGCTCTGCTGTGGTTAAGCAAATTCTTGGAGAATTTTGGTGCTGAAGGCAGGTTTAAATAGGGAATGTGGCATAATCAGGGAAGACAGCCTCCAGACTGAAGGAAGAGGCTGAGAACCCTCCACCAACCTCCTTGGTAGCTGCCCTGTGCACAGACTGTTCCTGAGCTCCCTTCTGCCCCACGCAGGTGTTTGACTCCCCTCCCTGTGTCCTTCTCTCCGTAGGTGTATGTGGTTGGGAATGACAGCTCGAGCCTGCTGCTGGGATCCTTACAGTCAGTCCTGGGAGTGGTTTTTTCCCTCTATTCCTTCGCCAAGCAGAATGTGTCATACTTACGGTAAGGGAGAATTTGTACTCGGCTTCTGCTGGGGTTTCATCTGCTGGGCTCTGCCCACCTCCAGCAGCCACGCTCAGGGCACAGGCAGGAGCAGAGATCCATCTTCTTATCCCTAAGCACTCTCATTCCAAGCAGGCAGTAACCACAGGCAGAGCACACGACCTCACTGGCAGCCCATGCCCGAGGAAGCTGTTCTCACGTTAGTTTTTGTCTTCCCTGAAGCCAGAATTTTCTGTGTAGAGGTGAGCGTGCCCTCAGGAGCACAGGGTGGCTCTGCCTGGAGCAGGGATTGTGGTTGTCCGTGGATGGAGGCAGTGATGCTGGAAACTGGATGGAGGGATATACAAATAGCATAAAAACTGGATAAACAGTTTCAGCACTGCCTCTTGGAAGTACAGGATTGTTCTCCAATCTGGCATCACTCTCCTCTGGTACAATCAGGACCTGCCTCATGGCAGCTGATCCCCCACACCATGCCCAGCTCCCCATGAGTGGTGTACAGTGGGAGGCACCACATGTACCAGTGGTGGCAGGGGCAGGGATGACCAGGTGCTGGCTGCCCCCTCTCCTTGCTCCCTCCAGGCTTTCCCTGGAGTTACGACCAGCCTGGTAAAAGCATTCCTGGTGGGGTTGCACAGTGCTCTGGAAATGCTGGCATGTGGAGGCTTTCCCTAAAAGGTGTGTGTAGACACGGCCTCTGCTGTTATTAAAGGCCTCGTTAATCACTTCAAAGAGCAGTGAGTGCCGTGACAAGCTGGTGGAACATGCCAAGTTCACTCTGCTGCTGGGCCAGCAGTCTCCGCTTCCTTTGCTAAGGAATTTGGCAGGGATGACTGAGCCCACAGCTGCCTGGAAGTGTTTCGGGTTTCCAGACCCCTGGCACAGCCCAGCGCAGCTGCTTCACCTCATTAACCTGCTTCTTTCCTTGGCAGGGTTCCCCATGCCACCTCAGTGCTCCCATCTCCTTCCTCCTCTCCCTTGGCACTGCCGCCAGCCCTTGTCACCTCGGCAGGGCATGCCAGGGGTGTTCACAGTGCTTCCTTGCCAGCCTGAAGTGTGGAGGAGCCCAAATCCTTCCATCTGGGAATGCCAGAAGGGCAGGATGTGCTCCTGATCCCCTTAGAAACAGGCACAAATGCTTTCAGCTGCCAAAGCCAGGAGCTGGAGTATCCCAAGGAGAGCCCACGGCTGCTCCAGAACACTCCAGTCATGTCCCTCATCCCAAAAGGCTTGCAGGGAAGGTGCAGTGGGCAGAGTAATGTCACCACTGACTCCTTTCTCCTTGACAGCTCCCCGTGCCAGGACATCCTGCTGTGGTTCCTGGAGAAGGCGGAGCGGGAGCAGTCCCTGGCTGTGCTGGAAGGCCTGGCCGGGCTGAGCAGCCACGTGCCCACCCTTCACCCTCAGTGCCAGCTCCGTGTGGGCAGCGAGGGCGGTGCTACCATTGTCGTGGAGGAAACCACCAGGTGAGAGCTGTGGGACAGTCCCCTGGCACCCAGGGCTTTCCAGGGAAGCCTGGCAGAGAGCCTGGGCAAGCAGGGGACTGCTGGTGCCATCCCACAGGGTCTCATCCCCTCGAGCTCAGGCTGGTGACACTTCCACACAGCCCACAGAGCCAACACAGCCCCCAGGTTCCCCTGACATGGTGCAGAGCTCTGACTTCCAGCCCCATAGAGCATCATGCTCCACCTGAGCATCGGTGTGCACTCCCTGCCTGCTTTTCCTGACTCCTGAGCCCTGCCTGCGCAGTGTCTGGGAATGGGATGCGCATTTCCAATCTCAACACCCCCCAAACTCAGCTTCCAACCTCCAGCCCGAGCCTGTCTGGTGACACAGTGAGCAGAGTCCCTCGGGCACAGGTGGCACAGTCACAGCACAGACTGTGGCAGTGCCAGCGTCGCAGAGCTCCTCTGGCGTGGGCAGATGGTCTCTAAGTAGAGGCAGAGCTGGCCATGCTGGGAATTAACTGCAGCCTTTAGTCTCCAGCCACACAGGCCAGGATGTCCAGCAGCAGGAGGCTGGGTTTAAGGAGAGGGGCTGTGAGCTGGCAGGAGGGCCCAGGGCAGCACTGTGGGCCAGGCGGAGGCACAGCTGTGCCCAGGGATGTGCTGGGAGCACCTGCAGCAAAATCCCCACAAATACGTTTGGTTTAGTTTCTTTTCAAGCTATTCGTGACTTGAGTTAGAGTTACAGGCTGGTTTGGGTTGGAAAAGACCTTAAAGCTTATCTTGTTCCACCCCCTGCCGTGGACAGGGACACCTTCCACTATCCCAGGTTGCTCCAAGCCCTGTCCAACCTGGTATGGGGCACTTCCAAGGATGGAGCAGCCACAGCTTCTCTAGGCAGCCTGGGCCTGGGCCTCCCCACCCTCACAGTGAAGAATTCTTTCCCATTATCCCATCTAACCCACCTTCTGTCAGTGGGAAGCCATTCCCCCTTGTCCTGTCATTCCACACCCTTGTTCAAGTCCCTCTCCAGCCTTTTTATAAACTCTCTTTAGGTATTGGAAGGCCAGAATTAGAAACACCTCTGCCTTGCTTAAACTGGGACTGCTTTAAACTTGTTCCATACTGGCCCTGGCTCTGCCCATGCCCCTGCTGCCACAGCTCTGACCACTGCCTAACTTAGCCAGCACTAATCCTGTTATTTATGGGCTGGATGAAATGTATGTTTTGGGCTCATGGTTTCTGCTAATGAGTGCAGGTTAGTTAATAAGCAGAGCCCAGATGACCTGGGCAATGTTTGGCTCAGCCGCCTCCAGGCTCTGCTGGGAAGTGCTGGGAAGGAAGGCTTCCAGGGAAATGCAGGCTGAGATTTCGCCATGCCCTGGAGTCTGGGAGTCAGGGGGTTCTGGGTGTGTTTGTGTTGGTGATCCAGTGACCTGTTCCAGCGATGAAGATGAGGCCCTCTACCAGAAGATCTCCTCGGAGCAGTGCCATGTGGAGAGCTTGGTGGAGCTCCTGTCCCACTGCCAGAAGAGTGGTCTGGCTGGAGACTTCTTCATCCACTGCCTGAAGGTGAGGGAAGCCAGTCCCTGGTGAACCTGCAGGAAGGGTTCCCTGGACAAGCAGAGAGCAAAAGAGGGATCACCCCCCTTTGTGTCCTGGGGTATGGCATGTGCAGGAGCAGCCCTCTGTGCTGGGTGGGAAGCCAAGGAGTGGGAGCAGTCCTGTCCCTGAAGGGGTTAACCGTCATCCTTCCCCTGGGCTGTTTTAACAACAGAAGCATGTCTGAAGTGTTTTGGAGGCTGGGAATAATCCCTGTTGCTTCCTTGGCTGTAGAAGAGGGGCCCCATACCTGCATCCTTTGATCTCACTTGGAGCCCCCCACGGTTCCCTCCAGACCTGGATTGGGCTCGGATCCTTTGCCCCAGCCCATAGTCACAGGAGGGGATAGGGGTGGGACACCCAGGAGCTCTGGACAGCTCTTGGAAACCTTCGTCTAGCAGCTGGAAGGTGGTGGTGGTGTGAGGAGTCATCTGGCATTCCTGGCGCGGGTTCCGATGTTTAACCGCTGCCTCTCCGTGCCCTGCGCTCCCTTCCCGGCAGGAGCTGACTCAGGTGGCTGCGGAGGACGAGGCGGCTCCAAACCCAGCTGTGGAGCCTGGAGGGAGTTTGCTGGAGCTGGAGCAGTACCAGGCCAGGCAGAGGAGGAAGCTGCTGGTCCTGCAGCTCGTGGCCGCGCTGTGCGAGGGCGTCTCCGACACCGTGTTCACTGACATCGTGCAGGTTGGTCGTGGCAAAGCCCGGGGGGATTGGCTGAACGCTTCCAGGAGGAAAGGCTGAAGGAGTTGGGATTGCTCAGCTTGGGGAAGAGAAGGGTCCAGAGTGACCTTCGGAGGGACTTCCAGCGCCTAGAGGAGCTTCAAGAGAGCTGGAGAGGGACTTTGTACAAGGGCCTGGAGTGACAGGGCAAAGGGGAATGGCTTCCCCCTGACAGAGGGCAGGTTTAGAAGGGATATAGTGAAGAAATTCCTCCCTGTGAGGGTGGTGAGGCTCTGGCACAGGTTTTCCAGAGAAGCTGTGACTGTGCTATCCCTGGAAATGCCCAAGGCCAGGTTGGATGCTTGCCCAACCTGGTTGGCATAACTGTGCTCCTACATTCATGTATGGGCAATGCCAAATTTATTAAATATTGTAATTTCGAAGGCCACTGGGGCCCCTTCACCCTGGTCCCAGAAAAGACTTTTAAAACCTTTTCCCCTGAGCCTGCCCTGGATGGGGTGGGCAGTGCCGGTCGGGAAGGCAGCTGGACACCGAGGGCAGCATGGCATTCCCTTGTGGACCCCCTGCAGGTCCCCTGCAGATCCGGTGTCTTTTAACTTCCTCATCCTGTGTTTTATTGCTGCTTTTCCCCCAGTGCCCCAGCCATGCCAGCTCCCCGTGCTGCCGTGGGCAGGGGCGGTCACGGCTCAGGCAGGTTTCCTCACGTTTCCTTTGGGACAAAGGAGCCTTTGTGTGCTCAGCAGCAGAGGGGACACAGCCAGGGCGCTTTGTCCCCACCTGCCTCCCCATCACACCCACCCGCCGGGGCCCAGTCGAGCTGGGAGATGGGGAAGGGTTCTGCCAGGTTTCAGGGTCCAGCCGGGAGTCTGGGGTAAAAACCCACCACCAAAGAAATCCAGACAAAAAATCCATTATCCTCCTGCCTGGGGTTGTGTTTCAGGGAGGCCCCGGGCTGGGACAGGGACAGGCTTTGAGCAGGTTCTGCAGTGTGGGGTTCCCTGGGGCGTTTGGGGGGCCCTAATGGGGTGAGAGTAAGTGGGATCCATCCTTCCAAAGCCGGAGGCGAGGAGCAGCTGCTGTGGCCCCCCCCAACTGCACATTTATTTTATTTACATATTCTCCTCCATAACCAAGGTCAACTTGATTTCCTCACTGCACCAAGGATTCTCTCCTCCTACCTGAGACACAACTGTGCCCCACTGTTTTATTTTTCAATATTTTTCCCTCCCACTTTAAAATGGTTTTTTTCCTAGATTATTTTTTTAAGTTTTAATTTTTCTCTGTTGCAATCTACTGTTATTTATTCACAATTTTCATTTTTTTGATATTAAATATAACTTCAACCCCTCCAGCTTGTGTGTCACTGTGTTGTGAGAGCAAATATTCCAGTTTTTTTTACTTACTTGCTTGGTGGAATTTATTCTCTGGAATAATTATCCCAGCAGGCACCTGAGTCTTTTATGCAGCCTTTCCCAAAGCCTTTTTCCACAGCCTCCCTCCTTGCTTAAGAGATGTGCTTAAGGAATCTGGCAGCTGAGGAGGAAATGCTGCCTGCACCCGGTGCCCTGGGGGTGGAAGTTTGGAATTTGGTGCAATAGGACCTTGTTGCCCTCCTACTTTGTTTTCTGAAATAGGAACACAATAGTTCCTCCTCTTTTGCAACACCTGTTAGGTAGGAATGACCCTGATCCAAACCCTTCCCAGGCTTGTCTGGGAGAAGATAAGGCATGGAGAACATCAACTCCCTAATTTCAAGATCTGCTAGGAAGGCAGGAAGCCTGTGGGATCAAAGGTGTTGATGCCAAGTGTGGAAAAGGCCAATGCCAACCAGGCAGGATCGTTGCATGTGGAATAAAAATATTGTGGGAAAAATCACAAAGTAAATGAGAACACAGGAAATGGCCCAGCTGGAGTGTCAGCTGTGCAGGATAAGAAGGAGGCTGGTATGGAGAATTGTGGACAGGGGCTGGAACTCCTTGGCTCTGGAATTTCCAAGCCTTTACCTAGGGCAGTCCCATAGAGACACACCTTGAGCTTCCCTTTGGGACTATCCCAGTTGCCTTCCCAGCTTCCATCCCGTGGTGGAGTCAGGCAGGAGGCAGAGATGGAGCTGGGATCCCTCTGTTCCTCCAGCTCCACGGGGGCTTCTGCTGCTGAGAGCCCCCACCAGTTTAAGAATCACCTTGTCCCAGTTGTGGACGTGACTTGGCTGAGCCCACGCTGGGGTCGGGGTAGCGGCAACAGGAGGGAAATGGGAAGGGTTTCACAGAATTAGAGTCACAGAATATTCTGAATTGGAAGAGACCCGCAGGGATCATTGAGTCCAACCCCTGGCCCTGCACAGACACCCCCAACAATCCCACCCTGTGCATCCCTGAGAGCGTTGTCCGAACACTCCTTGAATTTGTGTGGAGCTGTGCTGGGGAGCTGCGTGGGACGGCGAGGCTCGGCTGGGCGCAGCGGCAGCGGGAGCTGCAGGGGGGGTGGCTTGGGGTGTCCCTGCTCCTGACGGCTGTTCCCTTGGCAGGTGCAGGAGTTCCTGGCGGCCGTGCTGCGCCGGGCCTGTGTCCACCCCGCGCGGGGCCCGGGCGCGGCGGCCGAGGCGCAGACCCTCGCCATGGCCATGGGGCTCGTGGCCGCCGTGCTCGGCGGGGCCGTCCAGGTGAGGGGCGAAGCCGGGGCCTCGGTGGGTGTGGGGCGGGGGGCTGGGCGCTGCCGTGCCCAGCCGAGGGTGCTGTGGCACGGCTGGGTGTCCTGGCTCGGGGTCCCTGCTCGGTCGCAGCCTGTAAGTAGATATATGGAGATATATATGTAATTTTTTTCCTTGGGGCAGTGCCAGGGTGCTGACCAAGGATTCGGTCTGAGCAGAGCACCCCCAAGAGCCCAGTTAACTAATTGATAATCTCTCCTAAAAAGGCACTGGCAGAGCTGTGCAGTCACATACAGCATCTTTAAATACCAGCACTGCACCCTCTGCATCCCCACACGGTCACAGAGTGGCTGCAGAGCACTGTCAACTTCCCGTGTGGGTTTTACCCTTGAAAATCCCCTTATATTTTTATATTTACATTTTATACATATTTATATTGTTATTTATATCTCTCAGTTACCTTGTAAGACCTGTTATATATATATATGAGCTCTGTGTCAGTCAGTGGAGCTGCCATGGGCAGCAATGGCACATCCGTTAACTTGCTGCCGTCACTGAGCTGCTGGGGTTGCTTCATCCCTGGATTTGCCCTAAGGAAAATCCAGCTGTTAACAGAAAAAGATCATTTATTATCTCTTATTGCTGAGTTTCTACCACTGGGAAAAGAACTGTAGTTGAAGAGAAGTTAAAGCCAGAGTCTTGTGGCTGCAATGGGCCCCTCCCACGTGAGCTCCTGCTCCCACTTTTGCATTAATGGGAGTGACATAATTTGGAAAATGGAATGTGAAAGGTTTTGGAAGCAGCTGCAGAGCTGTTTGGGTTTCAGCAGGCGAGGGGTTTTATGCAATCATCCAAAATCTCAGCTAAAGCACCCTTTTTCAGGTCTCACATCCCAGATTTTAGCAGTTAAATCCAGGTAAGGGCAGGAGCTTCTCCAGCTCAGGACAGGTCATGGCTGCTGTGCTGGGAGCGTCCTTCCAGGCAGGACTGATGGCAAGTCTGGCACAGTGCTTATGGGAGGGATGACCTTGGCTTGGCCCCCATTCCCAGACACTGTTGTTCTTCAGCTTCATGCTCTTCCCACCTTCTCCCGTGGCTGCTGCCAGAGCTGCCAGGGCTGGGATTGGCACTGGGCCGAGAGGAGCTCGTGATGCCTGGAGCGCGGCTCACGAGCTGGGGATGGGGCTCTGGGGCTCCTCACCCCCACGCCCCACGCCCACCCTCCTGGGAGCATCCCGGGGGTGAACCCTCATGCCGGCGCTGCTCTCCTCCCTGCGCAGCTCAAATCCAGCGATTTCGTGGTGCTGAAGCGGCTGGTGCCGTTGCTGGAGGAGCTGTCCCGCACCTACCCCGAGCCCCTCACCCAGGAGCTGGCCTCCGACCTGCGCATCGCCATCTGCACCCACGGCGCCTGTTCCCCCGGCACGGTGGGCGCCGCTGCCGACGGCGTGCTGGGCAGGAAGCCTGGCACGGGAGCACGGAGCCCCGCTGGCCTTCCCGGCAGAGCCCCCAGCCGCCCATCGCCGCGGCACGGGCACGGCAGCCCCTCGGCTCACCGGGAGAGGAGCGGAGTGCAGAGCACGTGCCGTGAGCCCGGTGCCTCCGGTGCCTCTCCAGCCCCGTGTGCCGACAGCCTGGCCCCGGCTGGGCTCCAGGAGCTGCTGGTGTCAGCCTACGACCCCCAGCCCCCCAGCCGGGCAGCTGCCCTGCGCCGCCTCGCCAGCCTGGTCACCCAGCGGGATCCAGAGGCACTTCGGCTTCAGGAGAAACTGCTGCAGGTACCGGGCTCCTGCTGTGCTCCCTGTCCCTTGCCTTGGTCCCTGTGTCCCCTGCCAGCAGAGCTGGTGCTGAATGTGCCATCGGGCTGGAGATGGTGACAATTGGAGTCCTCTGGCCTTGCTGGCCCAGCACAGTGTAGCTGCTGATGGCACTTTCCTTCCTTCCAGGTGTTTCTGGAGAATGTGCAACATGAGGACGCCTTTGTCTACCTCTCAGCCATCCAAGGTGAGCGGTGCCTGTCGGGGTGAGTGCCAGCACTTTGTCAGAGAAGGTTTTGTGCTGTGGGGGCTCTGGGGGTGAAGAGCAGGAGATCCATGGCCAGACTGAGGGCTTGGCATCTCTTGGCCTCCCCGACTGTGGCTTTGTGCTGTTCCATCAAGCCTAGGGCCACATGTGGGCTCCATGCCATCTTCCTGAAGCTGGAGACTTCATCTCCCTGGAGATGAAGTAATTGGAGGTGTAAGTTATTCTTACTCCCTGGAGCTGGTCACCATCCCTGTGCCAGGTCTGTGCCATGGGCTGGGGCTGCAGTTCCAGTGCAGCATGGGCACAGCCCCAGCACCCCAGCCTGGAACCCATGGACGAGCCTGTTCAGCTGAGGCTGGCAGAGGAGCAAGACCAGGGGGACCCACTGGTTCTCCCTCAGGACTCTGCCGAGGTGGCAACTCCTGAGTGCTCACACCCCTTCCCAGGAAATCCTCAGGTCAGTGCTTGCTGCAGCACGCTCGGCACAGCCCCACAGCACTGGGCCGCCTGTGGGATCTGCAGGCAGGTGCTTTCGCCCTGGGTGACGTGCGTGTCCTGTGTGACAATGGATGGTCACAGTCCCCTGGGCTCCGTGGAGGGGACGTGCCATTCCCTTGGCCCGCAGCGATGCTGGCACGGCTGCCGTTGGGTTGGTAACCTTTGGCAGCAGCTGGGAGAGGAGTTTCTGCTTTGCTTCCCGCTGCCTGTACGGTCTTGAGAGGGACGGGTCTGTCCTTGCCCGCGGCCGGAGCACAAAGGCTGTAACCCGGTGATTAACGCGCCGCTGCAGCTGCCGCACGTTTGGCAGCGGTGATTAACCCCGGTGCGGTTGCTCGCGGCGCTGACTCAGCCGGCCCGTGGCAGCGGCACCTGTGCCATGCCGAGCTGTGCCGGGCCAGCCACGGGGCTGGGGGCCATGCCAGACGGGTCCCCGTATCCCACTTGCTCCCTGTCACAGCGGCGGGGCTGGGGCTGAGCCAGTGGCTGTGGCACCGCTGGGTTTCATGGAGCCAGACTCCAGTGATGTGTTCCTGATGTACTGGACGTCACACCTGAAATCCTGGGGTCAGTTTTGGGCCACTCGTGACAAGACAGTCATTGAGTCTGGAGTCTGTTCAGGTGAAGGCGTTGGAGCTGGAGAAGGGTCTGATCCCTGCGTCTGGCATTTGATCTCTCATCAGCCCCAGGGAGATGCAGTGGACATGCGGCACTCACTGGCTCCTGCTGCCAGTCGGGGCCAGGCAAATCCAGCAGGGACAGAGACACACTGGCACCATGTCCTGATGGCCAAGAGCTGGGAGCAGTGACCAGACCCTGTGCCCAAGCATTGGCTGCAGTGCCCAGCTGCCCCCAATGCATCAAGTCCCCTCTGGGTCAAAGGGCATCACCCAGCAGCACCAGCGAATGGACACCTGCTGCCAACTGCTAAATTACTGATTTTCCAGTTTTTCTCCCCTCCAGGCATTGCTCTGCTCTCCAGTGAGTATCCAGAGCTGATTCTGCCCATCCTGCTGGCACAGTATGAGTGCCCAGCACAGGGCACGGAGGACGCCGTGGCTGCTGTCACCAGGATGAAGCTGGGCGAGGTGCTGATGCGTGTCACCCGGGCACTGGGTGAGTCCACAGCCATGGGCATGGCACTGCCAGCAGCCACAGCACCGCTCGGCCTCACCATTACCAGGGGAAAGCCCACAGGGGACTTCTGTTGTCAGAAGGTGGGAAGGGTCCGAAAGCCAAAGAGAAGCTGGCTGGAGATTGCCAGCAGCAGGAGCAGGACGGGTCCTGCCAGCAGCCCACCATCCCCTTGGTCGGCAGCACCAGGCTTGGAGACTGCTGGGAAGCGCCCGGACACGCCGGGCTGAGAGGTAGAAGCTGGTTGAGGCCTTTTCCGGCATCTGCTGTTGGGACACGTCCTAAAATGCCTCGTCTGACTCTGTGGAGGAGGCCTGGCCAGCAGGAGCACACGGCTGGAGCTGTACATGGCCAGGGAGGTGGCAGCTGGTGCCCACAGTGCTGGGGCAGCCAGGCAGAGGTCGCCGGTCACCAGGACCAGGGCGCTGTGTGCCTTGGCTGGGGATGCCCCTGAAGAGCCAGGACCCCCTGAGCCCTGGGACTGTGACTCTCCTGTGGCCTGTGCCACGTTCCCTGGCACCAGTGGCATCCCTGTGTTCTGCCAGCTGTGGCATCCCATCAGTGCCAGGCTGTGCCACCATTCATCCTCGCAGCTGGGATGGGACAGGGCATCCCACTGGGTCCTGTGGGGCAATCAGCTCAGAGCCCCTCGGTCCCGGGCCTCCCCTGGCGATGTCCGTGTGTCTGGCCCGGTGTCAGGTCCAGGTTTCCCTTGGCAGCTGCCCTGGGGATGGTGGCACGTTCTCCATCGTGCTCTCCCTGCTCGCTGTGGTGCCACTGCCAGAGGCAGCTGCTCCAGCGTGTCCCGGCTCGCGAGAGTATTTATAGAACAAATTGCACCAAGTTGTTTCTGTTGCAAAGCTTCAGCATCTGAGAGCAAAGATTTACCCAGCGCTTCCAGGATCGCTCCACAGCTCTCTCATTCTGAGCTCTCCTGCTCTGCCAAGAGACTGTCATGCATCCCTCCTGCCCTGTGCCCATCCCTGTTTTCTGTCCCACTGGAGCAGCTTTCCCTATCTGGGAGGGGAGAAGAAGTGTTGCATACCCCTTCTGTGGCCATCTGGCACAGAGGCTGGTGCACTGCTGGCTTTGGAGGGGATCCCACTCGGATCACCCTGCACTGCTCATACTGCTGTAATCCCAAGTCCTGGGATGCAGGCATGGAGCATGATACGTTCCCAGCAAGTCCTTGGCATCACAGTGCTGCCCTGTGCTCCCCACCCTGTGCCAGTGCCCAGCCCTGAACCCCCACGTGCAGGGGAGCTTCCATTGCCCACAAGGATCATTCCTGTCTCCACACCCTGGGGCATCCCAAGACGTCCCATCCCACTGCCTCCATCTGCTGCAGGACACCATTGCCCAAGGAGCTTCCAGAGCTTGAGACCTGGAAAAACATAGAACTCCCAGGCCACTGGCCTTGGAGCTTTCTTTCCCTCCCTCAAGGCCCTGCCTGGTAGGAGGTGTATCCACAGCATGGGGCACACAGCTGCTCAGCTCCTGTGGGATGACCACGCTCCTGGAATGGTTGTGGATGCTGAGCACGGCCCTGAACTCTCATTAGCAGCTCACACATCCACGGCACCTCTGTGTGCTAATTGGGGAAGGGGATTGGGTCTGGATGATGTGGGAAGTTGAGAATCACACTTGGTGTGTTCACAGGACTGTGAGTGACCCCGTGGGAGGACCGGAATGTGTCAAAGAGCCCCGAGGTCTGTGCCGTGGGGTGTGTGCTGAGGGGCACAAGCCATACTCCAGATGTTGCATCCAGCTGTTCAGTGGTGTTGCAAGGCAGATGCCCAACCCATCTGTTTCCAAAGGAGCCAGGGCTTTGGCAGGAAGGATGGGCCTTTCCCTGCTGATGACACACTGCTCTGCTCTCCCTTGCAGGGGACATGGTGTTCCAGCACCGGGAGCCGCTGATCCGGGCCTTCCTGCGGGGTGCCCGGGATCCCGACAGTGCCCTGCGGGCCAGCAGCCTCTCCAACCTGGGCGAGCTCTGCCAGCACCTCGGCTTCCAGCTGGGATCCATCATCCAGGAGGTACCGGCTCCCTCCTTCTCCTGATCCTGCCTGGGGAGCAGGGGCCTCTCCTTAACGAGTGCATTTGTTAGCACATGGTTGGGCTGCTGAGGACATGGAAATGGGACATTTCCATATGGAAACGGGACATTTCCATAAAGGACATGAGTGATAATTGATGATATTGTGGAGTGTGAAAGTCACGGGGCCTGAAGCAAACACTAGGGAGGTTCTAGCCCTGATTTTTAGGTGCCTGCTCCACCCATGGCAGCCACTGCCAGAGGAGACCTGAGGGCACAAAAGTGGTGCATGCCAGAGACACCTCCTGCTTAATGACACCTTGTTACCCTCCCGTTATCTTCATTATCATTATCAGTATCATCAGTATCACAGAGCTGGCCCTCACCTGCCCCGGCTGCAGGCTGTGGGTGAGATACGGCTTTGGGAGCTGCTGGAAGATCCCAGGGGGGTGAACCCGACTCCCAGGGGCCCAGCAGCCCTGGAGCTGATGGGTCTGTGCCCCGTGGGAGCCAGAGTTTCACCCCTTGGTGCTCCTGGAGTGAGACCTCATGGATTTGGCACTCGGGCTGCTCCCCTCAGTTCCCGCTCAGCACCGGTGGATCCTGGCAGTTGATGTGATGCCAGTGAGCCACACGCTGCTATTTTGGGAAGGTGCGAGCTCTGCTAATTCTCCCGGCTGTCACTGCCGGGATTTAATTAGATTCCTTTGGCTCTGCCTGATTTTCATACAGGCTGTTATACAGCTTCCTGAGGCATCCATGTGCCGCCTGGCCCTGGTGGGAGCTGCTCCGAGCTCACACCCCACTGGGCATGGGGGTCCCATCCTCATTCTTGGGACATCGCCAGCACCGCAGTGCTGCTCCGATGGGATCCCCTGCATCTCTCAGTCCTTGATGATGCCCCCCTGCCCTGTCCCCACAGGTCACCTGCTGTGTGACAGCCATAGCTCGGACAGACCCCGAGGCTGAAGTGCGAAGAGCCGCTGTGCACGTGGTGGTGGTACTGCTACGGGGCCTGAGTGAGAAGGTCACTGAGGTGGGTCACCCCCTGCTGGTCCCTGGGGCAGACACAGCCCCCAGGGGGATCCTGGGCATCCCCTGTGGGGAGGGCCCCTGCTCTGTAGGGGCTGCGGGGCTCACTCCCAAGCAGCTTCCAGGGAAAGTCCCAAGGAACTGAGATGCCCAGTTTGGGCATTCCCCACTAAAGGGTTCCCTCAACAGATCCTGGGGAAGGGGGACTTCGTGGAGGTGTCCCTCTGAGTTGCTGGGCCGTGCCACGAGCCAGTGCCGTTCCATGCTGGAGTCAGTTCCAGCACTTGGGAGCTGTGGGACTTATTCATCGCTGATTTGACTTGGAAATGCCTGGGTTTTCCACCACTGTGGCCTCCCTCCGCAGTTCCCAGTAACAAGCGTGTTGGGACTCAGCTCCCATGGAGGAAACAGCCGGTTCCCCAGGGGAGCCCCCAGTTCCCCACGGGAATCCCCGCAGCCGGGAGCCCGGCATGCCCTGGTGCCCCTGTGCTGAAGGATCACCACAATGTGCTGCGGGGGAAACTGAGTCACGGGGGGCCGAGGCTGCCGGCGGTGGTTGGTGCCGCGGTGTCCCGGCACCGGCAGCGCCGGGGGAAGGGGCAGCCCCGCGCCTGCCGGGACTCGCCGAGGGGCGGTGCGGGCGAGGCGCCGGCGGGTGCTGACGCTGGCCCTGCCCGCCGTGCCCAGGTGCTGCGGGACGTGCTGCGGGACCTGTACCGCCTGCTGAAGCACGTGGCGACGGCCGAGCGCGACGGCGCGACGGTGCTGCACGCGCAGCTGGCGCTGGAGGAGCTGGACACCGCCATGAGGAGGATCCTGTTCCCCCCGCGGGCGCTGGAGAAGAAGATCGTGGTGCTGCCGTAGTGGGGCTGAGCCCGTGGGAATGAACTGTTCCTGCTCTGGGGTCAGGGGCAGTGGCTCCCCGAGGGAAGGGCTCGCTGTGCCCTCCAGGATGCTGCTGGCGGTGTCGGATGGGTCGGGGAACCTCGCTGGGACGAGGTGTGGGATTAAATGGAGACATTCTCAGCCCCATGTCCGTGATGTCTGTGGGGCCATGCAAAGCTCACGGGTGCCATCATGGTAATGTCTCAGCCCCTGTGTCCTGTGTAAGGGAGAGCATCACCCCCAGGGTGAGCCCTGAGTTGGGCAAGCAGCTGGCAGGGCCAGTGCTTCAGGCTCCCTTTGGCTGGGCAGCACCAGATGTGTGGCTATCCCCAAGGGGAGTCAGAAGGGAGGGGAGCTCTGCTGTCTGCATCCCCAGAGTGGAATTCTGTGACCCTTCCTTGGCACTGTACTCGCACCACAAGGATGCTGAAGGGTCTGGGGGTTCGCTCACCACAGCGTCTGAGGATGGGCCCCTCTGGTGTGGCACCAAGAGCCCCTCCATGCTGAGGAGGGGCTGAGAGACTCCACAGGGTACCTGGCTGGGACCACCACTCACCACCATGTCCTCAGGGATACCCCAACATCCGAGTCACCTCCTCCCTCCAGGCAGGGCAGTCCCCATGAGTGCTGCAGCACCATGGGTCCCATTCCTGCACCAGAGCTGCTGCACACCCACAGTGTGGGGGAAGCAGAGTCCTCAGGGACCCAGTTTGGTGGCCCCCTCGCTTCCCTGGCACCAGGCAACCCAGTCCCACCGTACACAGCCCCAGGGGCCCATTTCCCAGCTGCCCTGTGTCCTTCCAGATGGGGGGGGGTCTAGCACCCTCCTTCCCTGCAAGGTTGGGAGTCCTGGCCGTGTCTCCACCCGCTGCCATGTCTTGCTGTGAGTGCACAAGCAGCGGGAGCCCATTCTCCTCACCTGAGAGTGGATGGCCAAGCACTCCTCATCACTCCTGGCTCTGGTGTCGGACCACAAGCACGCACCGGGATGCTGCTGTGCCAGCTGTGCCTGTCCAGGGCCTGCTGTGAATGGCAGAGGAAAAATTTGGGATGAAAAGTCTCTTGATTTGATGCACTAGCTGGGCATTGTCCAGCTATCCTGCCTCCAGGAGCAAGAATGTGTCCGGCTGTCCTGCTGCTGGGAGCAAGGCAGCAGCTGTGCCAGAGGTGGAGAGGGTTTGGTTTCCACCTGGAGCAGCCACAGGCACAGCGAAAATTGAGGGGTCACTGATGAGGGCACAGGAAGGGCGGCAGACACGCTGCCCCTGGCCCCTGGCCCAGCATCATGCTGGTGGCACAGGCATGACCGTGCCAGTCCGGCCCCGCTGTGCCCGGCTTCACCCCCCTGTGCCCCACCGTGGCTGTGTGGGAGACCCGCGGGTGCTGAGGGTCCCGGCACGTCCCTGTCCATGTCCCCCGTATCCGTGGGCTCACCGGTTCCTCACCACTCACTCCAGGCACTGGGGAAGCTTCTAGACAACACCACCGCTGTGCCGGGGCTGTCAGCAAGGGGGATCCGCCTGCACGGGGTGCTCCTGCTGCAGGGATCCCCTTTCCCAGCTCCCGGTGCTCGGAGTCTCCGGGCCCAATCCTGGCACTACCTCACACCCAGCTCCCAGCACAGCAGGACACGACTGGGGTGAGAAACCCAAAAGTGAATTTGAAGCTGAATTTGAGCCCCGAGTCGAGGCTATGCCTCTTACAGACTCAGAATGGCACCTCCAGGAGCTGGTTGTCCCCTGCGATCAGGCAGGGGGACAGGGACAAAGTGCTGCTGTTCCCGGAATGAACCTGGTCCTGTCCCAGCACCCACCGGCCACGGGGACAGGGTGACACGGATGGCTTATGCCACGGGGGGGACACGGTGACACAGGAAGGTGACACGTGGGTGTCATGAGAGGGGCCCCAAGCGCGGGGCGGGGGCAATGGAGCGGCCGGTCCCTGCCCCGTGGCTCTGTGCCGGTGCCCGTGGCCTGATGCCGGTGCCGGGTGATGGTGATGCCGGTTCCGGTGCAGCACCAGAGCCGCTGCCGCTGCTGCCGGTATAGCAGCTGTGCCGTGATGCCTGTGATTGTGCCCGTGCCGGTGCAGCACTGGTGCCGCTGATGCCCGTGCCGCCGGTGCTGCCGGTGCCGGTCATCACTCCCGCAGTGCGGGGCTGGGGCCGGTGCCAGGTCCTGCCGGTGCGGGGCGGGTTCCCGGGGGTTGCGGGCGGAGCTGGAGCCAGTGCTGGTGCTGGTGCCGGGGGNCGGTGCTGTGAGACCGGCAGCACAGGAGGCAGCGGGGCCGGGGGTAACGGGCAGTCGGGAGCGCCGGGGGCTGCGGGACCGGGGAAAGCCGGAGGGGGCTGCCCGGGAGGCGCCGCCGGGGGTCCCCGGGGCTGGCTCTGCGCCCTGCCCGCACCCCCGCACGTGCTCGTGCACCCCCGACCTGCCTGCACCCCCTGCCCGCGCCCGCCTCCCGGTGCACCTCCGCAGTCCCGTCCTGCCCGCGCTGCTCGTCCCATCCCGCAGCGGGGTGGGGGTCTGGCTGCTGCCATCCCCGCAGCCGGGGGTCCCGCCGCCCTCGTTCGGGGTGGAGGAGGGCTCTGGGCGGCCGTGATTTCCCCGGGGACACCCTGGTCCCTGACATCCCCGTGCCCTTCCCTGTCCTCCAGCCCAGCCGTAGCCTGCGAGCAGCCGTGCTCCTGCTTGGGTGGATGGGGGGTGCTGGCACTGTACGCAGTGGGGTACTTGGGACCCTTACACCTCACCTGGCACCACACACGGTGGGGTGTGTGGGACCTCCACACCTCCTCTGGCCCCGTGGAGGCACTGGGAAGGTGTCACCCCCAAACCAGTGACCAGTGAGGTTCAAGATGACCATGGGGCAGGAGAAGAGCAGAGCCACCCCACTTTTGCATTCTGGGTGACCTGATGGGGAGGATGTCCCCCTAGCCTGATGGTGCCCCACGTCCCCCTAGATGCCAGGGAGCCTCTCCACGGCCCTGCGTGTCGTGGGGACCAGCCTCTTCGCCGTGGCGGTGCTGGGGGGAATCCTGGCCGCCTACGTCACAGGGTACCAGTTCATCCACACGGAGAAGCACTACCTCTCCTTTGGGCTCTACGGGGCCATCCTGGGGCTGCACCTCTTCATCCAGAGCCTCTTTGCCTTCCTGGAGCACCGGCGCATGCGGGGCGAGGGGCAGCCGGTGCGGCCGGGGCGCTCGGTGGCCCTCTGCATCGCCGCCTTCCAGGAGGATCCCGACTACCTGACGAAGTGCCTACGCTCTGTCAAGCGCATCGCCTTCCCTGACCTCAAAGTGGTGATGGTGGTGGACGGGAACGGCCCCGACGACACCTACATGCTGGACATCTTCCATGACGTGATGGGCTCCGAGCACTCTGGCAGCTACATCTGGAGGAGCAACTTCCACGCGTGGGGCGAGGGGGAGACGGAGGCCGGGCTGCGGGAAGGGCTGGCCCGTGTTCAGGCACTGGTCCGCAGCAACACCTACTCCTGCATCCTCCAGAAGTGGGGCGGGAAGCGGGAGGTGATGTACACAGCCTTCCGGGCGCTTGGAGACTCCGTGGACTATATCCAGGTGCATGCACGGGCTGGGGGGATGTGGGCAGTGAGCGTCCTGCCTGCGTGGCTGGGCAGAGGGGCTGTGGGTGGAACGGGAGCAGCCCCGGGAATCCACAGCACCACCTGTGTGCCTGGCACCAGATCTGGCCCCATGCACTGGCCATGAGCCACCGGGGCTGGGGGTGACTGGCACTGGGGTGGCTGAGCTGTTGAGCCCTGCTCACCCTGCTGCCCGTGGGTGTCCCATCGCTTCCTCAGCACATGGCCCGCTATGGTGTCATCCCATGGGACAGTTGGCATGGAGTGCCAGGTCCCCACATGTGGTGACTAGGACAGGTCCTCCCTCAGTGCCAGCAGCCAGAGGTGGGTGTCCTGGGCAGCAGTGCACCGGTACCACTGTGTGCTCTGCTCCCTGCCATCACCTGCCGGTCTCCGGGGCTCTGCCTGGTCTCGCCGTCCGTGGCTCAGGCTTGCCTGGCTGTGGGCTGGGCTGTCTGCCGGGCGCGCGTGGGCGGCGGAGCGGGGCTCGACATTCCCTCTGCCCCCAGGTGTGTGACTCAGACACCGTGCTGGACCCCGCCTGCACCGCCGAGATGCTCCGCATCCTGGAGGCCGACCCCCACGTCGGTGGCGTCGGCGGCGATGTCCAGGTACCCTGGCATGAGGGAGGGCACCCCGGGGCGGCGAGGCGAGGGCAGGGCTGGGGGTCCCAGGGGGCTGCGGCGCTGCCGGGGCTCACATCCATTCCCTCCCCAGATCCTGAACAAGTACGACTCGTGGCTCTCCTTCCTGAGCAGCGTGCGGTACTGGATGGCCTTCAACGTGGAGCGCGCGTGCCAGTCGTACTTCGGGTGCGTGCAGTGCATCAGCGGCCCCCTGGGCATGTACCGCAACGCGCTGCTGCAGCAGTTCCTCGAGGACTGGTACCACCAGACCTTCCTGGGCAGCAAGTGCAGCTTCGGGGACGACCGGCACCTCACCAACCGCGTGCTCAGCCTGGGCTACCGGACCAAGTACACGGCTCGCTCCAAGTGCCTGACGGAGACGCCCACGCGGTACCTGCGCTGGCTCAACCAGCAGACCCGCTGGAGCAAGTCCTACTTCCGCGAGTGGCTCTACAACGCGCTCTGGTTCCACAAACATCACCTCTGGATGACCTACGAGTCGGTGGTCACCGGCTTCTTCCCCTTCTTCCTCATCGCCACCGTCATCCAGCTCTTCTACCGCGGCCGCGTCTGGAACATCCTCCTGTTCCTGCTGACGGTGCAGCTGGTGGGTGTCATCAAGGCCACCTACGCCTGCTTCCTGCGTGGCAATGCCGAGATGATCTTCATGTCCCTCTATGCCCTCCTCTACATGTCCAGCCTGCTGCCCGCCAAAATCTTCGCCATTGCCACCATCAACAAGTCGGGCTGGGGCACCTCAGGGCGCCGCACCATCGTGGTGAACTTCGTGGGGCTGCTGCCAGTGTCGGTGTGGGTGGCGGTGCTGCTGGGTGGGCTGGCCTACACCGCCTACAGCCAGGACCTCTTCAGCGAGACCGAGGTGGCCTTCCTCGTCTCAGGTGCCATCCTCTATGCCTGCTACTGGGTGGCCCTGCTCACCCTCTACCTGGCCATCGTCGCCCGCCGCTGCGGCAAGAGGCAGGAGCAGTGCGGGCTGGTCTTCACTGAGGTCTGACCGTGGGGTGATCCCGTGCCAGGGTCATCCCATGTGCCATGACAATCCAAAGTGTCAGGGTAACCACCCCCCGTCCCCTCTTCCCCACCCCGGAACCACCAGGTGCTGGGGTGATCCCACATGCTGGAGTGAACACTCCCAGTCCCCTTTTTCCCAATCCCGGACCTGCTGGGAAGCGCTGAGCGCACCCAACCCTTGGCATTTCTCATCAGATCTTGAAATCTTGCTTTCTTTTCTTTATTAAGACGTACATTTTTCCTATATTTTCATTTTTCCATCCCAAGCTGGCCACAGAGAAGCCGAGCCAGGGCTGCCCATCAGCCAGCCAGGTGCTGCCAGCCACATCCCAGCTGTGCCCTATGGAGCATCCTGGTGCGGAGCGCTGCTGGCCGCGCTCCCCACACCCCACTCCAGAATTTTCCACCCTTCGGTGCTTTTTACAGGGATTTCAGTCCCACCTCCATGGTGCTACAGCACTTCCCACGCCCAGGACACACAGTCTCCGTCCAGCACGGCGCCAGCACTGCTGGCTGGTGCTGCCTCTGCCCCACGGCTGCGTGCGGGCACGTACCCACGGGGAGCCCCCAGGCCTTTCGGGGGGTCTGGCTGCTCCAGGAGGGCAGCAGGTTCCTTCAGCTTTGCCAAAGAGCCAAGGGAGGATCCTGGCATAGAGAAACTGGGAAAACTGGGGGGCTCTGTGTTGGCCAGAGTGTTGCTGGAGACCCTTTGGGGCCGTGTCATGCTCTGGCCAACCCGCAGCCCCATCACTCCCACCCCACTACCTTCCCAACAGTGGGAAGATGGGGATTTAGGAAAGGTGCTTCCCAACTTTCTCCTCCCCAGGGAATTCACCTGTGGGTCCTTTTTTCAGGACTTGGATAAAAACCCCTTTCTATGACGGAGCTTTTAGCTGTTTTTTGTTTAATTTAATACAAGGTTTTTTAGAAGACTTTTGTAGCTCTTTGGTATTGTCGCAGATGGTTTGTAAATCTATTTATTTTTGAACCTGCCAGGGGGATTTTTTTCCATATTTCGGGCGGAAAAAGCTGGTTTTTATATCCGGATGGAGTTGTGGAAATAAAGACTTGAAGTGAGGACACATGGTGTGTTTTGGGGAGGGTCCCTGGTCCCCCTGCCCGACTTGAGGGAGGTTGGTCCTCAGTCCCTGTGTGGCACTGGTGTCCCTACAGCTGCAGGGAGGGGGTAGAAGGAGACATCTCCACACTGGCACCTCCATGGATCCCTGGGACCTGCTGGACACTGTGGAGAGCCCCTGGAGTGGGACATGCCTGCCCAGGCCCACAGGAAGTCCCTGCCTACCACGAGCAAGTGTCCCCTAGGGTGATCCACAGGGTGTGTGGCCAAGAGCCTGGTTGCTCTCTGAAGAGTCATTTTAGGGGGGACAAGTGACCCAGGAAGGGCTCTGGGTGCCCAGACACTGGACCCAGCAGCCCTGGAGTCCCCTGTGCAGAACAGGGATGAGGTCCTGGATCTCCCCAAGTCCCTGCTGCTCTTTCCAGCAGATCACAGTTCATAGCCCACATCCTTCGCCTCAGACCTTCTTGGGCACGTGGGTGATGATGGGCTTGGGGCGAGTTTTGAAGAGCAGTTTGGTTTTGATGAGGGCAGTAACAGTGTAGTGGCCGTGGGGCCCCGCGGGGCTGGGCTGGGGGGCTCCTCCTTCTTTCACCAGCACAGCAAACGGCTTCTCCAGCTGCACCACCTTCCCATAGAGGATGTGGTGACCCACGATGAGCACGGGGATGCCCTGGGGAGAGCAGAGGGTAAGGCTGGGCTGGGCTGTCCCCGGCAGGTCCCAGCGGTGTCCGGCCTCACCTCACAGGTGTAGTGCAGGTCTCCCAGCAGGCTCCCGGCCAGGTCCCCGCTCTGCCGGGGCTCCACCTCGCCCTGCAGCTCCACCAGCACCCACTGTGCCAGGGCCCCCACGCCACCACTGTGGGAGAGATGGGGAGGTCACCCAGGCCCCAGCAGGCACAGGGACCATGGGGACCAGACCCACGGGGCTCACCTGGAGATGACGATCTGCACCATGCCAGGCCCTGCCAGGGGCTGCAGAAACACAGTCAGGGCAGGGGGAGTGGGTAGGGGAGCAGGAGCCCCTGGCCCTTCCCCTCTGGGGGCGCCAGGATGAGCTTCTGCCCCTGGGCCACACAGATCCCCCATGCACAGACCCTGTTCTGGGCCCACAGATCCTGAGATCCATCCCCCCAGGTCCTCCAGAATCCCCCCAGGTCCGCCAGCCCCCCCTTGGCCCCACAGATCCCCAAGCCCAGATCTCCCTGTGACGGGTCCTACCGGCCCCACAGCCCCCCCAGCCGCCATGCCCAGAACCCAGACCCATCCCCTCCCCGGGCCCCAGAGACCCCCATGCCCAGAAAGCAGCCNCCTCGCCTGCCACCCCCGCGGCGCCCGCCTGGCCCTGGCCCGCACCGACGGCGCCGTCGAGGTGTACAACTTCGCCGCCAACTACTTCCAGGAGAAGGTGAGGGCCGTACAGGGCCTGTACTGAGCCGTACCGGGCTTTATCGAGCCGTACCGGGCACGTACCGAGCCCGTAGCGTGCTTGCTTGGTCCTTCCGATCGGCACCGAGCCTGTACTGGGCCTGTGCGGAGCCGAGCCGGGCCGTATCGAGCCGGGACCAGGCTTTACTTGGCCCTACGGGTCCGTACTGAGCCTGTGCTGGCCCTGTGTCGAGCCTCACCGAGGCAGTACCGGGCTTTATGTGGCCGCCCTGCTGATCCGCACCGGCTCGTAGCGGTCCGTGCCGTGGGGTGACCCCGTCCCTGCGCAGGTGATCCCCGGGCACGAGGCGCGGTCGGTGGAGTCGCTGTGCTGGGCGGCCGGGGAC
Source organism: Tichodroma muraria (assembly GCA_013390105.1). Classification (NCBI taxonomy): domain Eukaryota; kingdom Metazoa; phylum Chordata; class Aves; order Passeriformes; family Sittidae; genus Tichodroma; species Tichodroma muraria. The sequence goes on along the minus strand of WAAG01011922.1, from coordinate 194,792 downwards.
CGGCTGTTCGGGGCCGGGCTCGGCGGGGACATCACCGAGTACGACCTGTCCGGGCTGAGAGCGGCCCGCGGCGTCGATGGCGGCGGGGGACCCATCTGGAGCATGGCGGCCAACGGCACCGGCACCCAGCTGGCGGTGAGTCCCGCCGGGAGCGGCTCCGGGGGGAGAGGGTCCCGCTGTGCCCCGCGCTGATCCCGACCCCCGCAGATCGGCTGTGAGGACGGCTCTGTTAAGATCTTCCAAGTCGTTCCTGGCGGGATCCAGTTTGAGCAGAACCTGGACAGGCGGAAAGGTGGGTCCTGGCCGCAGCACCATCCCTTTGTCCCTCCGGGCGTCCTGGTGGCCGAGGGGCTGCGAGCCTGCGGGCTCTCACACGGAGCTTCCCTCCCAGGCCGTGTCCTGAGCCTGTCCTGGCACCCCTCGGACACTCATATCGTGGCTGGCTCCATTGACTTCTTCCGTGTGATCGACGTCACTTCAGGTACCTCCTGTCCTGGGAGCAGCCCCATCCCATCCCATCCCATCCCATCCCATCCCATCCCATCCCCCGGCACCCACTGGCCCTGCTGTGTGCGGGGTGATGCCCCGGCCACCTCCAACCTAGTCCTGCTCCAGGCCAGACAGTGCAGAGGATCATGGTGAACCACCACGTGGAGAAGGCCAAGCGCGAGTGTGTGGTGTGGGCCATCGCCCTCCTCTCCAGCGGCACCGTGGTCAGTGCTGACTCCTTTGGGAGGGTGCAGTTCTGGGACTGGGAGCAGGGCACGCTGGCGGAGTCCCACACTGTCAGCACCTCGGCCGTGCTCTCGCTGGCCGTGTCAGAGGTGAGTGACACCCCCAGGTCCCCCCCGGCTGACAGGGAGTGGGAGCTGTTGCGCTTAATGCCTCCCGGCAGTGCCCTCCTGGTGTTCCCAGTCTGCTCCCACAACCTCGTCCCATTTTGCTCCGCAGAAGGAGGACAGCATCGTGGTGGGCACCTCCACTGGGGCCACCTACCAGCTGCAGCTGCTGCCAGTGAAGCTGGGTGGGCAGGAGAAACGCTGGGTGCGGACAAAGCCCTTCCAGTTCCACAGCCACGACGTGCGGGCCGTGGCGCACAGCCCCACTGCCCTCATCTCCGGGGGTAGGACTGCCGCTGGCACCGGGACTGGGCTGGGTCTCCCCTCCCTGTACCGGCCCAGCTGACCTGTGCTTGGCTTCCAGGCCTCGATGCCCAGCTGGTGATCCGCCCGCTGATGGAGAAGATGCAGAAGAAGGGCTACGACGCAGCGCTCCGAAAATTCACCTTCCCCCATGTGAGTGACGCGTGGACTGCGGTCTTGGAGCTGGTGGGTGGCAGGGCTGGATCTCCCTGCCCCTCCAGGTGCCCCCATTGCCCTGCCAGGGTTCCTTCCCTGTCCCTGGGTCCCTCCTCTGCCTCGTTGTGTCCCCTTTCCTGGTACGTCTGGAGGCTCCTGCCAAGGAGCAGTGGAAGTTGTCAAGCTGGTCTTGCTGGTCCTGCTGGGTCTCCATCTCCAGGCTCCCACCCCACGGGACCTCATTTCCCTGCTCTCCCCCACTGCGGAGTCTCCAGCACCCCAGGGCATTCCGGCTGTGCCCCAGCCCGTTGTGCCAGGCTGTGGGTCCATGACATCCTGCCCATTTTTCCACACAGCGACGCCTCGTCTCCTGCGCCAGGAAAGCCCGGCTGCTCCTCTTCCAGTTCTCCCAGTACCTGGAGCTCTGGAGACTTGGCTCCACTGAGGAGACTGGTGAGTCACAGGTGCAGCTCTCCAGTGTCGGCTCCCTGGCAGAGCCCATGCTGCCAGCAGGATTTCGGGACTGAATTGTCCTGGGCCTCAGCGAAGGGTCTGGGCACTCCCCCAGGACCCCCAGCTGCTCAAGGAGCCCCGGGTGGTTTTCCCACTATCTCTGATGGTCCGTGTGGTTTCTTTCCCAGGAAAGGACGGCGAGGTCCTTTCCTTGTGCCGGATGCCTGAGCACCTCGTACAGCTCAAGAGCAAGGTAGGGCTGAGGGGTCTTGGGTGCCCCTAGGGCAGCCAAAGGGTGTGTGCTGGGCTCTGGGAGTCCCTCAGGCCCCCCTCAGTCCTATGGCGTTCCCAGGGCCCGGAGCACATCTACTGCAGCTGCGTCTCACCCTGCGGCACCTGGGTCGGCTACTCCACGGCCTCCCGCTTCCAGCTGTACCGCGTGCGCTGTGACGGGGACAGCGTCAGCCTCAGGAAGGTCAGAGGGGTGGGGGGCTGTGGGGTCCTGGGGGCTGGCGTGGCCAGTGTCACTCCTGGGGAGTGTGGGTGACAGTGGGGTGGCTGCCAGGGCTGAGTTCTCCCCACTCCCAGGTCCCGAAAGTGCCCAAGCTGCTGCCTCCAGCCTACCAGCTCCAGTTCTCGGCCGACTCCGACAGCCTCTTTGTCGCCTCTGCTCGAGGATCTGTCCATGTCTTCCAGCTGCTGGAGCCGGGGGGCTGCAAACACCTGCACACACTGCGGCCACCCTCAGGTGGGGGCAGCTGGCGTGCTGCTGGGGCTTCCTGGGCTCCGCATCCCCCTCCCCTTTGGGTGCCGAGGGGGGGTGTCCCCTTTCCTGCCCTGAGCCGTATGTGAGTCTCTCCTGGGGGTGTTTGTGCCCTCATGGCCTGGCAGTGGACAATCAGGGGTGACGTGGGGCTGGGTGTCTCCGGGTGTTTGGGGCTCCCAGCACCCCTCTCAGCCCCAGGGTCTCTGCAGGCTGCTCTGAGGCCGTTTACCTGCTGGCGCCGAGCGCGGACGGGCACTGGCTGGCAGCCGTCAGCGGCGACTGGGCCATCCACATCTACAACCTGAAATGCTTCAAGGTGGGCCTGGGAGTGACACCCCAGCCCCAGGGGGGACACGGGATAGGGGGCTCAGCAGGCAGGGTTCCCCTGGGAGCCATCACTGCATCCCCAGAGCAGGGCTGGGGTGGGTGTGTGGGAAAGGGGGTCACAGGCAGTCTTGGGGTTCTGGTCAGGGGTGGGTGTGTGGGCGAGGTGTCAGCGGTGACCCCAGTGGGTCCCGTCAGTGCACTGTCCCCTCCTGCAGCATCACTGCGTGGTGCCCGCTTACAACTGCGCCGTATCGGCCCTTGCCATCCACCCCAGCACCAACAACCTCGTCATCGCCTACTCGGACCAGCAGGTAGGAGCTCAGCTCTCCTGGTGGAGCTCTCGTGGCCCTGCTGCCTTCCCTGCGCCTGTCCCCCTGCCTTCTGGGCTTTTTGGCTTGGCTCGGGGAGCTGGCTGGAGCTGCTGGCGTGGGGGTGCTGCCGGGAGCGGACGCCCCTGAGGCACGCCGTGTCCCTGCTGTCCTGCACAGCTGGTGGAGTTCAGCATCCCCGAGAAGCAGTACACGAGCTGGAGCCGCGCCGTGCAGAGCCGGGGGCTGCACCACGCCTGGCTGGAGCGGGATTCGCCCATCACACACATCACCTTCAACCCCAAGAACCCCGCGCACATCCTGCTCCACGACACCTACCTGCTCTGCGTCCTCGACAAGTCCCTGGTGAGCCGCAGGGAGGGCTGGGGGTGCCTGGGTGTGTTCCTGTGGGAGCGCTGACCTGGGCTGTGCCCCCTCTCGCAGCCCCTGCCCGACGACAGCACCCTCCTGATGAACCAGAGCACCCTGAAACAGCTCCCCGAGATAGCCAGGAAACGGCAGCTCCACGCCTTCAAGATCTGCAAGAAGTTCCAGGTGGGTGATGGTGTCGGGGAGGAGGGTCAGGGAGGTGCTTGGGTTCTGGAGTGGGTCTTGAACAAGGGTATGGACAGGACACAGGGAATGGCTTCCCACTGCCAGAGGGCAGGGTTAGATGGGATAGTGGGATGGAATTGTTCCCTGTGAGGGTGGAGAGGCACTGGCACAGGTGCCCACAGAAGCTGTGGCTGCCCCTGGATCCCTGGCAGTGCCCAAGGCCAGGCTGGACGGGGCTTGGAACATCCTGAAATAGTAGAAGGTGTCCCTGCCCATGGCAGGGGGTGGGCCAAGATCCCATTAAGGTCCCTTCCATCCCAAACCATTCTGTGATTCCATGATTTCCATCTGCTGCCTTGCAGCCACTGCTCTTCATGGATCTGCTGGATGAGAACTGCCTGGTTGTGGTGGAACGACCCATCATGGACTTCAAAACCCAGCTGCCTCTGCCTGTCCAACAGAAGAAATTTGGGACCTGAGAGCAGAAGAAGCCACTCCAACCTTGGGAACTGTCTCTGTGCTGCCTTCCTGGGGCACTGTAAGAATTTTCTTAAGGTGCTGTAGGAATAAAACCTCATTGTTCTGTACATGCCCAGGCTCAGGGCTCATCCTTGTGCTTGACTCCCTGTTGTGACACCACCATCATGTCATCATGATCTTCATATCCTTCCAGTTCTCCTCCCCGGCGCTGCGGGGACAAGGTGACACCCCAAGTTCCATCCCTTTTCCCTCAGTGTCTAATCACAGTGTTGGCTTCTCTCTCCCCAGCGGCTGCGTGGCTCTGTGGGTGCTGCCTGGGGCCGGGAAGCCTTATTCCCTAAGGACGGGGGTCTGTGAGTGTTGCGTGGGGCAGGGAAGCGTCATTCCCCCCAGGATGGAGGGAGAGAAATCGGAGATCCCCGGGGAACACGGGAGATTTAAAGCCAGCTCGTGAAATAAATCGCGGCGCGCGAAATAAATCTCGGCGCCAGACATGGCGTGCGGAGGCGCGGCTTCCTGGCTCTGCCCTCCATCGCGGCCAATCACAGCAGCGGCGGCTTAGCCGCCACCTCTCTGATTGGTGGCATCGGGGAGGGGGCGGGGCGGCCCCACCGCATCCCCCCGAGCCTACCGCAGCCCGCCATGCGGGCGGGGGCGTGGCCTCGAACCACGCCCTCTCCGCCAGGCCACGCCTCTTCCCCGGTGACCGGCGGCGGCGGCGGCGGCGGCATGGCCGTGTGGACCCGGGCTTGTAAAACGGGGCTGCTGGAGCTTCTCCTGCGGGAACGCTGGGTCCGCGTGTCGGCGGAACTGACCGGGGAAACGCTGAGCTTAACGGCAGAACCGGGAACCGGCGATCCGTCGGTGGTGAACGGCGTGGTGAACGGCAGCGCGGAGGCGGCGGCACCTGGTGGCGTGAGGAGGGTGCGGGTGGTGAAAGCGGAGGCGGGAGGGCTCGGGATCAGCATTAAAGGAGGTCGGGAGAATCGGATGCCGGTGCTGATCTCACGGATCTTCCCGGGATTGGCGGCGGAAAGGAGCGGGGCGCTCCGGTTAGGCGACGCCATCCTCGCTGTTAACGGCGTCGATCTCCGCGATGCCACCCACGATCAAGCTGTGCAGGCGCTGAAGAGAGCCGGGAGGGAGGTCATCCTTGAAGGTAACGCCTAAACCCCTTCCTCTCCCCCCGAGTCCCCCGTACGGGCCCCTGGTGCTCTCCTGTCCCCCGCCCTGGTGCTCCCCCACCGTTACCGGCTCCCACCACACCTCCCTGCCGCTGTCACCGGACTCCCGGACCCCCTCTGGGTCCTTTTTCCGGGTGTGGGACGCCACTCCCCCCACCCCAGTCCTGGCGCATGTGTGTGTACCGCCAAAACCCCCAACCCACAGTGGGCCCCCCAGGCACCGGGACAGGGACTGGGGTGTCCCGTACCGCCCCTAGGTCGGGCTGTTCCCCTCTGTGGCAGGATGGGGACCCCTCACAGCTGGGGACAAGGACAGGACATTTCCACTGATTGTGTCCCTCCAGGACGGACTTGGGTCCCTCAGAGACAGACCTGAGGTCCCCCAGGATAGACTTGGCTGTGGCGTCCCCCTGAACAAGTTGTCCCCCTGTCCTTGGTGACAGAATCCCCTGGCTGGCTGATTGTCCCCGGGGGGGGCTGTGACCCCGGGCGTGGGTTCAGGGTCTGCCCGTGTCCGTGTGGGCTCAGCCTCCCCACAGGCTTGGTGTCCCCGTGGGCCCTGTGCCCACAGCACAGCTGGCTCGGGACTGGCCTGACGGAGCCACCGGCTCCTGCCCGACCTGTTCCCAGCAGCCCGACAAGCTCGGGCAGGACCTGCCCAGCCCGGCAGTGCGGCACGGGGCTTGTGCCATGGGGCACCGCAAGGACACGAGCCCCCTGTGGCATGGGTCAGGGTGGGCCATAAGAGCTGCGGTGCCACACACACTGTCCTGGTGTCCTGGCACGTCCGTCTGTCCTCTGCTTCATGAGGCTGCTCCATGGACACGGTGCCCATTGGGCACAGGGTACAGGGACGGGTGCTGCAGCTTTGCCACATGCTGCTGGCACGCTGCACTGGCGTGAGGGGACACGGCTGGGCTCCCCGGTGCGGGCACACCTGCCACGAGGTGCAGGGCCACGGCTGGGGCACTGCAGGGGCCGAGGTGGAGCAGCAGCGCTGGGCTCAGTGCCTTGGTCGGGGCTGCTGTTGGTCACAGCCAGAGTCCCCACGGGATCCAGCATGTCCTTCCTCCTGCTGCCCGGCCGTTTGATCCTGTCCCGCAGGAGCTCCAGCCCCGTGCTGTGTTTGTCCCTCGCTTCCGTCACAGGCACGGGCGCCGCAGCAGACGCCTCTCCCCTTCCTTTCCCCTTCCTTTCCCTTCCTTTCCCTTCTCACTGTGGCAGGGCACTGCTGGTCCAAAGGCTGTGGTGGGACCATCTCGTGGTCAGCTGGTATCAGCGGGCCCCGGAGAGGAGCTGGTGGGGGACATTGGCCGTGCCATCCAGCCCCATCCCTCCTCACCAGCCCCAGAGCTGTGACCATCCTGGCAGGGGCCAGAGCTTCTCCCGGGCTCTGTGCCAGTGGTGGAGGGGGAACCGTCAGCCCCGCACCAGCATCTCCGTGGGGCTGGTGTCACCCATCCGGGGGGCTGGGTTTGGCCTCAGGGCCCACACCAAGCGCCTCCCCCGGGCGCCCACAGGCCCCGGCTGCTGCCCTGGGGGAAGGGAGCCCTTCCGCCCCTGCGGGCAGCTGTGGGTGCGGTGCCGGCCACGGGCACTGCCTGGGGAAACCTGCTCGGTGTTCCCTGCTGGGTGCAGGGGCCTCGGCCGGTGCACAGCCGGCACTGCCGTGCAGCCGGAGCAGCCGCCTTCCTGCGGCGGGGCGGGCGAGGGATGCGGGGACAGCTAGGTTTCCTCTGTGCTGAGCGCGTGGGTGGGGCGGTGGTGGCTGTGCCGGGGCAGCAGTGGCAGTGCTGGTGCAGCTGTGTGCTGGTCACCAGCTCAATGGGTGGTTGCAGGTGCCCCCACCCCAGTGCCAGCCACGTGCCTGGTGGCACAAAGTGCTCCATATCCTGCCTGCCCCATGGATGTATCCCACTGGAAACTAGGAGCCAGTTCTGCTGCCTCCACTGTGGGCAGACAGTCTCAGGCGTCCACCACTCCCAGTCACCACGGGGCACCCACACTCCTCTGGAGCCGCCCTGGCACAGCACTCAGGCTCCAGTGCTGCCGGCTGCCCAGCTTGGCCTCTCACCCTCCTGACTCCATCGGGGTCAGTGCCTGCACCGCGGGGTCGCAGCGCTGTGAGCTGGAGCCCCCATGGGCTGAGCTCCCTCCCAGTGCTGGAGGCAGCTGCCCACATCTGGCAAACATCTGCCGAGCGGCCCCGCAGCGGGAGCTGCCGGCCGTGCCGCTGCCCGCGGCGCTCCCTGCCCTGCCCGGCCCGGCGGCGGGATTAGGGGTGCGGGGACGGCGGTAATCCCGGGATCAGCGCGGCGGCAGCTAATATTAACTCGTGTGCTGCCCACAGCAAGGGCAAGCACCTCGTGGCAGCGCTGTGGCTCAGCAGAGCTGGTGGGTAGGTGGGGGGCTGGTATTTCCTGCCCACTCCCCATCCCTGCTGTCCCATCCTTGCTTCCCCTTCCCACTCGGCAGCCCCACAGTGAAGGATTGGCAGCAGCACAGCCTGGGCCCCACCACCGGTGTTGCTCCCCCTCCAGAGGGCCTGGCTGTGGCATTGTGCCGGCTCCAGGAACCTTTCACCACTTGCTTTCCAGTGCAGTACAGCCTATTTGCTGTTTTGGTTTGGTTTTCCCTCTCTGCTCCATCTCTGTCCCCAGCATGTCCCTCCTTTGGCCTTGGCTGCCGGGGTTTGGCACGGGCCAGCCGAGAGCCGTGTCCGGGCAGGGGTCCAGGGCTGCTGTCAGCAGGGTGGTGCTGGGGTGGGACGGTCCGGGGGGAGCAGGAGCTGGAGCTGGTGCCTCCTTCCTTCCTTCCCAGCCTGGAGAGGCGTGAGGAGCCGGGATGTCTTGGCTGCACACCCTCCTCCTCGCCCTGTGCAGCAGCTGCTGTCGGGGCGTGAGCGGCAGTGCCGGCTCAGCATCGCCGGCAGTGCTGGAAACTTGGCGGGCACAGTCCTGGCTGCTCCGACAACAGCAGGGCAGGATGGGACCAGGATGGGCTGCAGCCTGACCTCCCGCCCAGCACCATTGTCCTGTGGCGCCTTCCCCTTCCTACACCCGCGCCGGCAGCGGGATGAGCTGCCAGCACCGTCCTTCATTCGGGACATCCATGACCCGGACAGGGTGGGACCCCCCCGGGACCCCCCCTCAAGACCCTCCAAGCCTTGATGCATGAGGGTCTCACGTCACCCTGGGGCACAGGGCTGTGGCGTGGGGCTGCAGGACCCTCCCCAGGCCTTACTGTGTCCCCACTCTCCCCCCAGTGAAGTTCATGCGGGAGGTGACCCCCTACATCAAGAAGCCATCGCTGGTGTCAGACCTGCCGTGGGAGGGGGCGGCCCTGCAGTCCCCCAGCCTGAGTGGTAGCGAAGATTCGGGGTCCCCCCAGCACCAGGGCCCCCGAGACCGCAAGGTGATCCCCCTCAAGATGTGCTTCGCCGCCCGGAACCTCAGCATGCCCGACCTGGAGAACAGGTGAGGGCAGGGGCTGCCGGTGTGGGTCCCGGTGTGGGAGATCCTGCTCCCCAAAGACCCCCAGGCCAGGACTGGGTCTGCCCATGAGTGCCAATGTGAGGGACCCTGCACCCCATGGACACCCTAGGCCCAGCTAGGGGCTGCCCCTCACTGAGGCCATGACCCCCTGCTTCACCCACTGAGCTGTGGAAGGACACTCCAGAGGGTTTGACCGGGGCCAGGGCTATGCCATGTTCCCTCCCAGACCCCTAGCAGCCCCTCTGCCTTAAAATGAAGGCTAAAAGCCCTGGCAGGTGGAAATGCACAGTGGAAGCCCCAAACCAGTGCAGCCAGTTTGCTGTGCTGGGCACAGGCGGGGCTCACTCGGCCGGTGCTGATGTCCCACCCCGGGCCGTGTCCCCGTCCCCTCGCAGGCTGATCGAGCTGCACTCGCCGGACAGCCGGAACACACTGGTGCTGCGGTGCCGGGACACGGCCACGGCCCACGCCTGGTTCAGCGCCCTGCACGCCAACATCACCGCGCTGCTGCCCCAGGTCCTGGCCGAGCTCAATGCCACGCTGGGCTCTGGCAGCCCCACGGCTGGTGTCCGGGAGGTGAAGCACATCGCCTGGCTGGCCGAACAGGTACGCACTGATGGGATACGCTGGGGTGCTCCCAGGGACAGCAGTGCCAACGGGATGTGTCGAGGATGCCACTGGGGCTGTGGATGCAGCCAGAGAGCCCAGGCTGGGCACTGCTCTGCTGCTCTCCCATCCAGCTGTGCCTCGGTGATGGCAGCATTTCCCATGCCTTCAGTCCCTTCTTCCACAGAGATTTTACAGATGGAACCCCTTATCACACCCTCCCTATTTCATGAATTCACTGCCTGAGAGCTGCAGCCAGCCCTGGCAGCATGGTGAGCAGGACCTCTGGGGCCTGCTTCCAGCTTGGTTTCCCAGGATGGCAGTGCTGTGGATGCTGCCTGGCAATGAGGAACCGCTGGGTTGGGGTCCATCTCACCATGGGCTCAGGGGCTGGGTTCCTGGGCTGTGCCTGCTGCCCTGGGCACCCCTCATGGTGCCCTGGTGCCCAGCAGGCGCGCCTGGACGGCGGGCGGCAGCAGTGGCGGCCGGTGCTCATGGCAGTGACAGAGAAGGACCTGCTGCTGTACGATGGGATGCCCTGGACCAGGGACGCCTGGGCCTCGCCCTGCCACAGTTACCCGCTGGTGGCCACCAGGTGAGCTGGGGCTGGGCCCCCTCAGGCCGTGGCTCTGCCTCAGAGCAGAGAAGAAACACCAAAACGCCGACGGGGTGACACGGTGCCGGCTCTGCCATCGCGCCCCTGACCCCCATCCATCCGCTTCCCCTCCAGGCTGGTCCACTCAGGCTCCGGGCGCCGCTCGCCCGCGCTGGGCTCAGAGCTGACGTTTGCCACGCGGACGGGCTCTCGCCAGGGCGTGGAGATGCACGTCTTCCGCGTGGAGACGCACCGGGACCTGTCGGCATGGACGCGCGTCCTGGTGCAGGGCTGCCACGCTGCCGCCGAGCTGATCAAGGAGGTGACTGTGGGTGAGTGCCGCGCTGCTGGGACCCCCTGCTCCCCTCCAGGGCTGCGGGGCTGACAGCAGCTGTGCCCGCAGGCTGCACGCTGGGCGGGCAGGAGGTCCAGCTCTCCATCCACTATGAGGGCGGGTTCACCATCTCCCGGGACGAGCCAGGCTCCAGCGTCCTCTTCCGCTACCCCTACGAGCGGCTGAAGATGTCTGCGGATGACGGCATCAGAACCCTCTACCTGGATTTCGGGGGCCCTGAGGGGGAGCTGGTGAGGAGGGGGCAGACAAGCTCACCCCCTGGTTTGGGGGCTCTTTTTCCAGGGGACCCCCTGCTTCCTCCTGCTTTCCCCCATCCCTGCAGCATCCCAGCTGCCCAGACTCACTGGGTTTGGCTGATTGGAACCCCCAGCCCTGCAGTCCCCAGAGTCCGCAGTGGGATGTGGGGGCAGCTGACACCACTCTCCATCTCCCCCCCAGGCGCTGGACCTGCACTCCTGCCCCAAGCCCATCGTCTTCGTCCTGCACACCTTCCTGTCGGCCAAAGTCACCCGCATGGGGCTGCTGGCGTAGATGCCCTGGCCCCCTCGCCCTGTCACAAACCAGCTGGGGGTCAGAGAGGGCCCCCCAACCTCTCCTGCCTCATCGGTGCCTTGCTGGGGCTGGGATCGCTGCCCTGAGACCCGCCGGGCACGCGGCAGGACGGCTGCGGAGGGTGAGCCCCTCCTGCCCCACACCAGCGCTCCCGGCCCCCCCAGTGCCCCGGGGGGTCGGGGTACACACACCAGCTTTAATCCCCCGAGGCCGAAGCCATCACTGATCTCACCGCCTGTGCCTTGGAGCGGGGCCAGCTCGGCCCCCCCTGCCTGGGGGACCCCTGGTGCCCCCAATTCACCTGCAGGGGAGCCAGTGTCCCCTCGCCTGGGGGCTTCCCCCAAAGAGGTCACATTGTCCCCCCATGGGACAGGGCTGGGGCTGTGGGACCTCCCATTGCTGCATGACAGGGTCTCCATGCCCTGCTCAAGATGGGGGGAAACATTTGTCTTACAGGGGGCACTCAGGGCTGCAAAGGGGATGCTTTGGCCCAGGGTCCTGATCCCTGGGGCTTGGCCTCCCCCCCCATTCCCCACTGCCCCCCAGCAGTGACCCCCAAATCTCCCAAAGGCTGAACAAACGCCGTGTCTCTGCCCTGGGCCGGGGCTGGGGCTGCAGGGGACCCTCCCGGGGCTGTCCCTGCGCAGCCGCTGCCAGCTGTGCCCCTCCACGGGGACTCCCCCAGGACAGGACATGTAGATTGATGCACTTTTCGCTTTTTGTACTTTCCCTCCCTTTGGGGGCAGCTCCCACACCCTGGGGGCTGGGGGCCCAGGTAGGGCCCCAGTGGGACGGACCTCCAGGGCTCCCCCCTCCTGCTGGGACCCCAGTGTCCCCCAGCCAAACTCCTGCACGGTTCTCTGCTTCTGGGGGGCTGTGCTGGTGTGGGGTCCTGTGGGGTGCTGGCTCGGGGTGCTGCCCCCTCTCCTTCTATTTTTATATTCTTTGTAAATCGCTATTTATATCAGATTGCCTTTTCCAGGAGCTCCGGGTCTCATTTTGAGTCTGGTGTGGGGATGGTGGGAGGAATGAGGGAGGGTCTCTGGAAGGAGTGGGGAGGGAGCTCTGGGGGAGCTGGGGAGGCTGGGGGAGTCTGTGGGGATGATGGAGGGACTGGGCGTCTTTGGAAGGAATGCGGGAATCTGTGGGGAAGCTGGGGCGGGGCCTCTATGGGGATTTCTGAGGGGGCTGGGGCAACTTTTACAGCAGGGGCAGCGGGGCCATCTCAGCTGCGCGACAGGTGGGGACAGCAGTGGGCACAGGTACCTGCAGGTGTTTGGGGGGGTGTGGGTGTGTGTGCACACCGGTAAATACCGAACACGTGCACAGCGTGCGTGCAAATACCACACGCAGGGGCGTGTACCTGGGCACGCGCACACGTGAACGCTCATGAACACACGCGAACACACACACGCGTGAACTCATGAACACACACACAAGCACACGTGAACAGGTAACCGCACACGCACGCGCTCGGGTGTTTTTGGGGCGTTCGCGCGCACCCGGGCGCGCGGGGCGGGGCCTCAGTGCGCGGGGCAAGGCGGAACCACGCCCACAAAAACGTGACTCAATGGGCGTGTCCTTGTGAGACCACGCCCTGTGGAATTATATACGTCAGGGGGCGTGGTTATGCAAAGTGAACGCCCATTTGTGGGCGGGGCTCTCGCGCGCCCCGGGCGCGGTTCCGGCGCCGCCGGCAGGGGGCGCGCGCCTGGGCGCAGCC
>WAAG01011922.1:160488-182046 GCA_013390105.1 Tichodroma muraria | reverse complement strand
TCGCTGCCGCCGCCGCTGCCGCCGCCGTCCCGGGGCCGCCGGAGCGGCCGCACCGGGCGATGCGATGACAACGTCCACCTTGCAGGTACCGACCGCGGGCACCGGGACAATACTGGGCCTCCGGCCGCGCCGACACCGCAGCCTCTTCCCGCGGGGCCTCCGCACGGCCCAGAGGACAGGCCTCACCGGGCCCCGGTGCCGCGCCGGCCGGGGAAAGGCCTCACCCGGTCCCGGCGCAGCGCTGCGCTGAGGTCGCGAGCCCTGCTGAGCCCCGGTGCCGGCGCGTTGGGGAGGGAGGTGGGAGCAACGGAAGAGCCCCGGTGCGAGTGGGCCCGGCCCGGCCCCTGGCGGTGGGGAGGGGCTCCGCCGGGCCCCGGTGCCCGGAGCTCACGGCGCTGCCCCCTCGCAGAAAGCCATCGACCTGGTCACCAAAGCCACTGAGGAGGACAAGGCCAAGAACTACGAGGAGGCATTGCGGTTGTACCAGCACGCCGTGGAGTACTTCCTGCACGCCATCAAATGTGAGACCGGCCGGGGGGAGCGGGGGGCCCCGGCGCTCGGGGGGCTCCGGGTGACGCCTGGGGGTCCCTGCAGATGAGGCTCAGAGTGACAAAGCCAAGGAGAGCATCCGAGCCAAGTGCGTGCAGTACCTGGACCGGGCGGAGAAGCTGAAGGAGTACCTGAAGAGCAAGGACAGGCACGGCAAGAGGCCTGTCAGAGAAGCACAGAATGACAACAAGGGGTGCGTGGGGGATGGGGGGGTGGGGGATCCCCCGTCTGGCCACGGAGCTGGCAAGACCCCCCTTACCATACCAGTGCCAGTTCCTCTCCTGAACCCTATCCCCTGTCCTCAGGAGTGACAGTGACAGCGAGGGCGAGAACCCTGAGAAGAAGAAGCTGCAGGAGCAGCTGATGGGTGAGAAAGGCTGTGGTGGGTTGGACCCTCTGGGGCTGAGGAGGGATTCACTGACAGCCCTCTCGAGGGGTCGCTGTGGGGACGGGACAGGCTGTGGGATTGGGGCCCAGGGCTGCGTTCCTGTGCCTGCTCACCCCAAACAGCTGCTGTGCTGAGGGGAGGTGGGACTGAGGGTTTGGGTAGGGACTCCGGCTCTCACTGCTTTCCATGCCCATCTCCATGGGGTGATATGAGCAGAGTCACACCCTCACAGGTGCCATCATGATGGAGAAGCCCAACGTGCGGTGGAGCGACGTGGCTGGGCTGGAGGGAGCCAAGGAAGCCCTGAAGGAGGCCGTGATCCTGCCCATCAAGTTCCCACACCTGTTCACAGGTGAGGTCATGGTAGTGGGAAGGGGCTGTGCAGGAGGTGACCCCTCCCTGGGCGATCCCAGCACGGATCTGGGCGCAGGGGTGGGGAGGCCTGACCCCGGTCTCTGCCGCAGGGAAGCGCACGCCCTGGCGCGGGATCCTGCTCTTTGGGCCACCTGGCACCGGCAAGTCCTACCTGGCCAAGGCCGTGGCCACCGAGGCCAACAACTCCACTTTCTTCTCTGTGTCATCCTCTGACCTGATGTCGAAGTGGCTGGGGGAGAGTGAGAAGTAAGTTTGCAGCAGGGATGTGGCGACAGCCTGGCTTCTGGTGCTCTGGCTGTCCAGGCTGGGGCAGGGGCCACCAGTATCAGGGAACCCCAGTAATGGGGCTGTTAGACTTGGGAGCTGGTGCCTTCAGAGAGGGAGTCTGAGCAAAGCAATCCCTGGGCCTCTTCTCTCACAGCCTGTGCCCCCCCCCCACCTTTACAGACCTCTCAGTCCAACAGCGACTTTAAGCTGGGGGTCATCTAACACTTAACTGGATTTTGTCTTCTTGTCTTAATTAACTGCCCTTATGCTCCAGCTTAGGGCAGCTTTGGGGCTCTCCAGAGTTGCAGCTCTAACCTGAAGGTTTCCTATCTGCCCATGCTCAGAATTCATTTACAGCGAGCTTTGAGGAGCGCCCACCTCAGCCAAGCTGTGAGCAAGTCATAATTAAACTTAACTCTACATTATTAATTTCTGATACTCTATAATTAGACTTACTTTAATCCCCAGCAGGATACCAGGGGAGAGCACAGACCCTTGAAGGGCCCCACAGCCCCTGCTGTGGCACTTCCTTGCTGCCAGTGTGGGGTTACCAGGATGGGAGGAACGTGAGGCTGCCATGGTGGTGCTGAGGAGGGTCTCTGAGTGGGGACCCCATCCCCTGCTTTGTTCTCAGGCTGGTGAAGAACCTGTTTGAGCTGGCGAGGCAGCACAAGCCCTCCATCATCTTCATCGATGAGGTGGACTCACTGTGTGGCTCCCGCAACGAGAACGAGAGCGAGGCGGCCCGGCGCATCAAGACCGAGTTCCTGGTGCAGATGCAAGGTGGGTGGGGGCCTGTCCCAGGGATGGGTGGGAGCAGGACGAGGCAGGTGGAACCTGGGATTCAGAGAATCCCTGGAGATTGTTCTGAGCCATCTGCCTGCAGGTGTGGGAAACAGCAGCGATGGGATCCTGGTGCTGGGTGCCACCAACATCCCCTGGGTGCTGGACTCAGCCATCAGGAGAAGGTGAGCCCCACGTGCAGCCCCCTGTGCCAGCCCCCCAGCAGGGCTGGAACTGGGGCTCATCCCTCGTGCCCCCAGGTTCGAGAAGAGGATCTACATCCCCTTGCCCGAGGAGATGGCGCGGGCCCAGATGTTCCGGCTGCACCTGGGGAACACCCCGCACTCCCTGACGGACGCCAACATCCAGGAGCTCGCCCGCAAGACCGACGGCTACTCGGGGGCCGACATCAGCATCATCGTGCGGGACGCCCTGATGCAGCCCGTGCGCAAGGTGCAGTCGGCCACACACTTCAAGAAGGTGAGTGGGGGCTGCCATGGCCCAGGGTAGTCCTGGCGAGGGGGGGGCACTGTGGCTGTTGTCCCCCCACCCCGAGCTCTGTGCCATGTGCCACCGGATCCGCGTAGGTCCGCGGGCCCTCCCGCACCACGCCCGGTGCCCTCGAGGATGACCTCCTGACGCCCTGCTCGCCCGGTGACCCTGGGGCCATCGAGATGACTTGGATGGAAGTGCCCAGTGACAAGCTGATGGAGCCCATTGTCTGCATGGTAAGTGTCCCCTCCGCAGCTTTGGCACAGCCACTTCCCTGTTCATCCTCCAGGCCAACGGAGGCAGGGCTGTGGCTCGTGGGGATGGAGACAAACCCCGTCTCCCCCCCTTGGAGTCCTGAGCCCCCCAGAGGATGGCTGGGTGACGGGAAGGGGCCCTGGGTCTGCGAGGTGGCTCTAGCCTGTGGTCAGTGACATTGCCATGGGGAAAAGGTGCCCCACTGCCATGGGGGTCCCTGTCCCATGGCCCTGCCTGGTCTGAGCCATGTGCCCACCCACCTGTGTTGCAGTCAGACATGCTGCGCTCGCTGGCCACCACCCGCCCCACCGTCAATGTCGAGGATCTCCTCAAAGTGAAGAAATTCACGGAGGACTTNGGGGTTGGGGGAGCTGCAGGCCCTGCTGTGCCCCCCTCCCCGGCCGTGCCAAACCAACTCATATTTGCTCACTCCTGCCCCACTGCACTGCAGCGCCCGGCAGGCGTGGGGACACGGCCTGGGGGGCTCACACTATGGGGGGTGGGTCTGAGCATGGCCTGGGCGGCTGGGTCCCCCCCCAGCTGCACCCCACTCTTCTTCCTGCTCTTTTTTTTATTTTTTAACTTAATGCTGCTTTGGGTTCTGTCTTGTTTATATGAAAATAAAAACAATCTTGAGAGCTTCAGCTGGTGCCCAGCCATTCCCCAAAGCTCTGCCCGTACCAAGGGGCTCAGCCCAGCCTTCCACCCACCAAAATGACCCAGGACCAAGGCCTCTGCCTGTTCAAGGGGGTGGGGGTTCCACATACTCCAGCCATCCCAGACAGGGATTTGTGCCTACAGCAGGAGCTGCTTGGATGGAGCAGCCACTAGCTGATGACAGCCACCAGTCCACACCCCATGTCCTCCTGTGCACTCCCTGGGCTCCCCTCAGCCTTGCTGCCCCCCCCAGCCCCATCCCGGTTCCCCCTGTGTGTGCCCAGCTGTTGCCCACTCTGTGACCAGGCGCTCCAAACAAGCCCCAGAGGGGAGGATCCCCTCTTTGCCCCTCCCCTGAACAGCCTTGGCAGCAGGTTGTCCTAGACCCACAACGGAATTCCCGGTGCCCAGGGAGTGTGGGCTGGACCGGCTGCCTCCCTGTGCACACCCGTGGGCAGGAAGGGCCGGAGCCACACTGAGGCCACAAGTCTGTATTGGCTGCAGTAAAGCTGAGTGGGAGCCCCCAGAGCTGCACTGGTTCTTCCACCAGGGTCAGGGCAGCTGTGTGTGGGCACAGCGGGGTCAGTCCAGCAGCTCCATCCAGCCCACATTGGTGAAGGTGCGGGGGTCCATGCGGTCGATGTAGAGGATCCCATCCAGGTGGTCCATCTCGTGCTGGATGATCCGGGCGGCCCAGCCCGACGCCTCCCAGCTCACCGGCACCCCGAGCTCGTCCACGCCTGTGGCCGGGGTAGTGGTGGGTCGGGGGGATGATTAAGAGGAAAAAAGGGGGACCCATGTGAGAGTGCGGGACCTGCGTGTGGTGAGATTTGTGAGAGAATGGGGGGGATCTGTGAGGGAACAGGGAACCCATCAGAGAATTAAGGGACTCGTGTGAGAGTGGGGGGACCCGCGTAAGAGAAGGGGACCGTGAGAGGGAGGGGCAGGTGCAGGGTCCCACCCGGGACAGGGTGGGTCGGTCCGTACCGGAGACATGGACGGCCCAGTGCCGCGGGACGTAGGCGGAGAAGCCGTGGATGCTGGTGCAGCCCTCGGGGGCGGTGACGAGGCGGGTGTCGAGGACGCGGAGCGCGGGGTTGACGAGGACCCGGAGCGGGAAGGGCTCGATGCGGTGCGCTTGGCGCAGCGCCGGCGGGTACCGGGCGCAGCGGGCGGGCAGCAGCTCCGCGGCGAACACCCTCAGCGGCACCCCGAGCTGCGGAGCGCTCAGCCCCAGGCACNCACGGGGCGGGACACGGGGCGGGACACGGGGCAGGCGGGGCCCGGGTCGTTCCTACGGGTGACACGGCCGGGCCCTGCCGCAGCCCGGCTACCCCGTGGCCACCGGGTCACCCAGCAGCGAAGCGTCCCCCGAAGGGCTCTCCGGGGGCTCGGTGGGCACGGCCGCGTGTTCCCCCTCCGGGTCCGGGGCGGTCTCCAGGGACGGCTCCTCCTCGCCCAGCGCCGGCGGAAGGAGAAAAGCCAGCGGCTCCCTGAGCGCGGCCACATCGATGCGGCCCAGGCGGCCGAAACGCTGCAGCTGCGTGGGGGGGACACCTTGAAGATGGGGAGAGAAGGGTCAGGGGGTCTGGAGGCAAAAAGACCCCACGGAGGAGGCAAGAGCAGGACAGGGCCCACCCAATGCCAGGGAGAAGCCATGGGTGTCCTCCACCTACAACAAAAACTAAACCCTAAGATCTCACCCAGTGCCTGTGCAATCTGTGCTGGAGGGAAAAGCACCTGGAGGCAGCGGTTCAGGTAGGGCAGCAGGTCCTCCAGGAAGGCTGTGCAAAACTGGGTAAAGAGCTCCTGCTCCCGCCCGCTGAAAGCCGCCTCCTCAGCACGGTGGAAGGCCAGGATGGTTTTGGTCACCTGGGAAGAGAGAGAGAGGCAGGCGGGTCAGACCTGATGACAGCCACGTGCCCAGGTGGGTAAGGAGGCAAATGGCACTTGGCTTGTACCAGCAACAGTGTGGCCACAGGCCCAGGGCAGTGCCCATCTTCCTGTGCTGGGCATTGGTGATGCCACACCTGGAACCCTGGGGTCAGTTCTGGGACACTCCAAGACAAACATTGTGGGGCTGGAGTGTGTCCAGGGAAGGGAATGGAGCTGGAGAAGGAGCTGAAGCACAAGGAACAGCTCAGCCTGGAGAAAAGGAGGTTTGAAGGGGACCTTCTTACCCTCCGCTACTCCTGACAGGAGGGGCAGCCAGGGTGGGGCCAGGCTCTGCTCCCAAATAACAAGGAACAGGACAAGAAGAAACAGCCTCAAGTTGTGCCACGGGAAGTTTAAGTTGGATAGTAGGAAAATTTCTTCATTGAAAGAGCTGTCCAGCCCGGGCACAGAGCAGTGGTGGAATCTCCCTCCCTGGAGATATTTAACAACTGTGTGGATGTGGCACTCGAGGACACGGATTAGGGATGGCCTTGGCAGTGCTGGGGGAGTGGTTGGACTGGATGATCTCAGAGGCTTTCCCAAGCCCGTCCCATTATCTCCCAGGACAAGTCCCAGCTCCATCTCTGGACTCACCTCACCAAGGGCACTGTCCAGGCAGGCAGTGATGTCCTGTGCCAGGGCGATGGGGCAGCAGAGCCGCAGGTCATTGAAGGCAACGAGGAGCCCATTGAGGAAGCAGGCAAGGGGTGGGAAGTCCAGCAGGACCATGGGGGGCTGCAGAGTCCCAGGCTGGGCTGTGGGCACCGGCACTCCTGCACCGCCCCCCAGCACGGCTGGCGCCGAGATCAGCGTGTAGGAATTCATCTCCTCCCGGAATTTCTCCACCGCCTCCTCCACCGCCTTCCTGAAGGCGTCGGCAGCCACGCGCTGGAAGAGGGGGGCCAGCTGCCCACGGAAATCCACGCCCACCCTGCTGAAGGACAGCCCGAAGTACATGCACTGCCCCAGCAGCGAGTCCAGCCGGCCGCCCACCCCTCGGTCCAGGTCGTGCTGCAGCGTCCGCAGGAACTCGGCGACCTTCTGCAGCACCCAGCCGTGGAAGATGGCCCCCTCGCTGGGCGCCGCGCCCTCGGCCGGCACCAGCGGCTCCTCGTCGGAGAAGATGGCGCGGTACTGGGTGATAATGTCGAACAGGTGAACCCGGCAGGCCTCGATGGTCTTGGTGATGTGCACGTAAGGGTCGTGGTCAGGGATGGAGGCCTGGATGGAGCGCAGCCAGGCGTCCCGCGCCTGCAGGAACTTGACGCGCAGCTCGGCCTCGGTGAGCACGTCCATGCGGCGCAGGAAGCCGATGACGCGCAGGCAGGCGGGCAGAGCGATGTTGGTGCGCAGCTGCTGGATGAGCTGGTTCAGCATCAGCTGGGCGGACTGGCGCACCTCCTCCACGATGCTCTGGGGAAGAGAGAGCCTTCAGTGTGGGGTTCACCTGGATCACCAGGCTGGGTCAGCACAGGGTTCTCCTGGATCACAGGGTGGAACAACATGGGGTTCACCTCAGTCACGGGGCAAAGACGGTGCAGGGCTCACCTGGATAACAGGGATGCTGCTGTGCTTCCTCTCCAGCCTGCGCACGTAGGCCGTGAGCTCCAGTGCCTCCTCATAGTAGCCGTTACGGACACAGGTGTCCATGAGCTGCGGGATCTCCAGGATCTCCAGGATCTCTGTGTGCCGGTTCAGGGTCAGGCTGTTCATGCGCCGGCTGCAGGCGATGGTTTCGGCATCGCGCATGAAGGTCCTGCGGGGCCGGGACGGCATCAGCGGGAGAGCCCGCCCTGCAGCGGGTGCATCTGGGGACCCTCCCGCCCACACCGGCCGTTCCCAGTGCTGCCTCCTGCCCAGTCCCAGCCGGCCCGGCCCTTAGTGGGCTCAGCACTCTAAGCTCCCAGCCCAGCCCATCTCCGGCCCTTCGTGCCCCGTTTGCACCCGCCCCNGTTGCGCGCCGCCCTTTCCCCGCCGCTCCCGGTGCCCGGTGCCCGTCCCGCCCCGGCAAGCGTCCTGCAGAGCGGGCAGCCGCTCCAGCAGGCTGCTGAGGCGGCTCTCGATGCCGCCGAAGCCGCGGCCGGCGCGACCGGTGCACTCGGCGGAGCGAATGAAGGCTCGGTANCCAGGCCAGCAGCCGCGCCTCCTCCACCGCCGCCGCCATCGCCGGGGCCGCCGCGTCACCTCCGGGGCCGCCGGTTCCGGGTCCGTCACTTCCGCTCCCGCCGGTTCCGGTTCGGCACTTCCGGCCCCGGCGGCCCCGCGTGCGCGGCGCGGGAGATGCGGCCGCTCACGGAGGCAGAGACGCGGGCGGTGTTCGAGAAGCTCGGGAAATAGTGAGGGGCCGCGACCGGGGGATCGGGAGAGCTGGGCCGGCAAGATGCCGGCGATCGGACACGGGGGCAGGACGGGGACCGGGAGGGATGGGCACCGCGGATCGGGCGGGAGCCGGCACGGAGGGGCACCGGCAGGGCTGGGACCCGGAGGTACCGCGGCAGGCGGGGCCGGGCCCGGGCCGGGCTCACGGGGTCTGTCACTGCAGCATCGGGGAGAACATCCAGCTGCTGGTGGACCGGCCCGATGGCACCTACTGCTTCCGCCTGCACCGGGACCGCGTGTACTACCTGAGGTGAGGGCCGGGCGCGGCGGGGACCGGGCCGGCCCCGCGGGGTGTGTGCCCGGCCGCCGCCCAGCACTGCCCTGCTCCCGCAGTGAGAAGCTGCTGAAGCTGGCGGCCAGCGTCCCCCGGGAGAGCCTGGTGGCCCCGGGCACCTGCTTCGGGAAGTTCACCAAGTCCCAGAAGTTCCGGCTCAGTGTCACGGCCCTGGACTTCCTCGCGCCCTATGCCAAGGTGGGTCCCGGCTCGGGCCGGCGCGGCCCCGTGCCAGCCCCGCGGCCCCTCACAGCTCTGCCCCTCTCTTGCAGTACAAGGTGTGGGTGAAGCCGGGCTCGGAGCAATCCTTCCTCTACGGTAACCACGTGCTGAAGTCGGGGCTGGGCCGCATCACGGAGAGCACGGCGCAGTACCAGGGTGTCGTGGTGTATTCCATGGCCGACGTGCCGCTGGTGAGCGCCTGGCCCCTGCCAGGGCTGCGGGGGGGACACGAGATGGGCGACCCTCCCTCACCTCCCCTTCGTCCCCCAGGGCTTCGGGGTGGCTGCCAAGTCCACACAGGAGTGCCGGAAGGTCGACCCCTTGGCCATCGTGGTGTTCCACCAGGCTGACGTCGGGGAGTATGTGAGGAATGAGGACACGCTGACATAAGGGACCCTCGGGGACCCCTGTGAGTGTTCCAGGGTAGAAAGGACTTTTTCCTGTACCGTGAGTGTGGGAAGCCCACCTGGAGGGGGATGGAGACGTGGGGAGCTGCCAGCACACAGCCCCAGAGCCCTCAGGGGGCTACTGTCAGCGCAGAAGGAGGGGCCCTGGCCCCAGCCCTGTCACATAAAGCCTCTTACTTTTCCCAGTGTCTGTTTTCTGGTGTGGAGGCCCAGGGGGAATCAGTCCTTACCCCCCCTGTGAGGAATGTGACACACTGGGGTATGTTTGGGGGGACTGATGAGGTTGGGGGGAACCTCAGAGTCTGAGGATGAGCTTCAGGAAGGGAGGGAGGGGCCAGCCGCTGGCTGAGCAAAGGCTGGATGGCAGCAGCAGGCAGTAGTCACTCCCTGGACTCTGCCAGGGATTCCTTTATTGGGAGTCTGGTAGAAAAGGCCCATTAAGACACTAAAAATGGGTAGAGATGTGACAAACCCACACAGCACACAGAACTTAGGTGACAGTGTGGCCTTTGACTTCTCTTGGGGTGATGCCAGGGCTAGAGATAAGACAGGAGCAGGGGGAACTCTCCAACCTCCTCCTGGAAGTAGAATCCAGCCTTTCCTCTTACTCTGTGGTGGGACAGAATGGCAGCCAGGTCACCTGGCTCTGCAGGGGGGGGTCCCTGCCCTGTTCTAGCACTTCTGGCTGCCTGAGGTTTGTGCGTGAAAGAGGCGCTTGAGGAAGTAGAGCTGCAGCACCCCAGAGAGGACAATGACACAGCTCTGGGCCATTGACCACCAGTTGACATAGTTGTAGTTGGACTGCAGGAGGAAGGAGTCGGCCCCTTTCCGCATCCGGGCGAAGTTGTAGAAGCGCCACATGTGGAAGGTGTGGATCTGCAGCCTCTGGATGCTCACCTGCAGGAGAGGCAGAGCCACACTCAGAGCTGCCCGTGGGGCTCAGTGCTGAGCTCAGCTGCAGCTCAGCCTGATCAAATGCCCTGTTCACTGTCCTGGGCAGAACGTGCCCATCCCTGCTGTGCTGGGGCACTCTGTGGCCTCCTTGACCCTCACCCCGATTGCCTCCAGGGTATCGTTCAGCTCCTTCTTCTCTGCTGGCTGCTTGTGCTCCATGTTGAAGTCATCGTAGTACACGCCAAAGTTGAGATACACCTGAATGAGGCCGAAGTGGTTTTGCTGGTTGTCCAGGCAGAGCTGGTAGAAACCTGCAGAGGGAAGGGGGTTGTTGGTCCCTGGATGGTAAGGCCCCAGGTAGACATCCCAAGTGCCCAAGCCCTCATCCTCCCCCCACAAGAGCAATCAGCGCTTGGGGAAGCCCTGGCTGGGCAGGCTCAGAGCTGCTGCAGGGGCTGGGGGGACCTGTGTCCTTGGTGAGGAAGTTGATCTGTCCTCGCACGTCCTGGGACACTCCAAGCTGGAAGCCATTGGGATCACTTGCTGTAACCAGGATGTTCCTGCTGTTGCCAATTCCCGTTGCCCGCTGGACCTGGAGGCAGGGAACACCCGAGGGGAATTTGTGGGTCACTATTTCATGGGGAATTGAGCTGTGCCGAGCCCTGAGGACATGTTCCTGTGGGGCTGCTCTGCCAAGCACAGAGCTGGGGGAAGCTGCCACTGCCAGGCACAGCTATGCCCTGGCTCTCCTTCAGCCAGCCCAGTGTAAACAGGAGATTAAAAGGGCTGGAGTTTCCCTGTGGGAAGGGGACAGAGCTCAGGGACACACTGTGCCAGGACCTTCGGCTGTGCCACAGGCTCTGGCCAGGTGGTGAAGGGCAGAGCTTCCAACAATGCCAGAGCTCCCAGCACTACTTCATGGCTTTAAACCAGGTAGTTTAAAAAATGCATGGGATTGATGATGGATAGGGATTAGGTTGGTTATATTAGGAAGATATTCTTCCCCAGGAGGGTGGGGAGGGCCTGGCACAGGTGCCCAGAGTAGCTTTGGCTGCCCCTGAATCCCTGGCAGTGTCCAAGGCCAGGTTGGACGGGGCTTGGAGCACCCTGGGCTAGTGGAAGGTGTCCCTGCCCATGGCACAGGGTGGAAGGAAACAAGCTTTAAGATTTCCCCAACCCAAACAATTCCATGATACTGCTTTAAGAAAGGCACAGCCCCTGGGATGCTGTGCCACAGGACCAGCACTGGAGGGATCCAACACAGCCATTCCCTGGCTGTGTCAGCGACTTCCCAGGACGTGTTCCCCAGCACTCACCTCGTAGCTGAAGAAGAAGTTGCCGCCCTGGTGCGAGAACTGCCAGAAACACTCCACAGTGCCGGCAGGGACGACGATGGCAAAGTCGTAGCGATCGGCGCCGCGGAACAGCGGCTCCTGACTGGAGCCGCTCAGGGGCTCTGTCCTGGGGCAGCCAGCAGGGCCCAGCAGTGCCAGGAGCAGCAGCAGCAGCATCCTCCTGCTTCCCGGGGCTCCAGCACTTGCTCCCGGCGCAGGGCAGCAGGGACGAGGCGCAGGGGTAATCATTAACTGCTCCGCAGCGCCGGGCTGTGCCGGCACAGGAGCCGCGGCTCAAGGTGAGCCCGGCGCGGAGCTGGAGCTGACACCCTGTGCTGCCAGGGCAAGAGCCTGCCTTGGAGAAGGCAGAATGGGACACAGCTCCTGCCAACGGGGCTCCACC
The DNA here is from genome assembly GCA_013390105.1 of Tichodroma muraria. NCBI lineage: Eukaryota > Metazoa > Chordata > Aves > Passeriformes > Sittidae > Tichodroma > Tichodroma muraria. Next base: position 170,432 of record WAAG01011922.1, on the reverse strand, counting down.
AACTGGTATTGCCTCTCACTGGCCAGTAGGTGCCCACATCTCTGACCTGGTGCTAGTGCTGCCCAGGGCTCTCCAGGAAAAGGATTTACGGAAGGGGAGGAAAACGCACAGCCACAGCCAGGGGACAAGGGACACCCAGTGCAGTACCTGCAGCTGAAGGACAGAGAGGGAAGCAGCTGTTCCTAGACAAGACTTCTCCCAGCCCTGGCTTTGCTGGACAGCAGCCAAGAGAAACTTAGAAACTAAATTTAGCAGGTGCCCCTGGATCTAATGCCCCATACCTAATCCAGAAACTCCTGTTTCCCATTTTACACCAGCACGTCACACCTCCAGGGCAGTGCTGCTCCTGGCCCAACACTCCCAGAGGGGAAGGGAAAGGCCCACATTCCTGGGGCAGCCCGTGCCCCTCTGCTGCATTTCCACCCACGAGGCAGAAATTCACACTTTCACAACTCATGATAATAAACAGGAAAGGAACTTTATTTTACAAATGACTGTTCCAGCTTTGGCACTTGAAGGCAGGAACACGTGGCACCCTTGGAGCTCACACACAGCAAGGACATTACCACGAAAAGTACAAAGAAAACATGACCAAACTCGGAACTAAAATTTTTAGCATGGAAATAACAAACAGTTCCAAGTACTGAAACACAAAGTAATTTTAGCTTTTAAAGCCCCAGAGCTGGAAGGGAGGAATTTCTCCACAAGATTAGTCATTTACAAAATAGAAATGAACGGGAAAAAAATTCCAAGTAGATCCTTCTGCCTAGATCTCTTCCCCACAGAAGCTCTGGGACTCAGTGCTGCATTTCTTCCACAAGGGAGTGATAACAAAAAGATGAAACAAGTGATTCAGAGAACAGACAACTAAAACACAAAAAAAACCGTCACCTATGAGATCATCCTGCTGATCACACCTGAGCGGAGCAAACAGCTGGGATTCATTCCAGAGGCTGCAGTGGTCAGGTGGACAAGGAAGTCTCAATTCAGGTGGTTCTAAATTCACATTGAGAGGCTGCACAACCCCTGCCACCTGCAGCATGCTGATTTTTGCAGGTACAGCTGGAGCACAAGGCTCCTGCGTTCCTGTCAGTCATGGTTTCGGTGTCAGAGGGGCTTCCCACACTGGCACAGGCTACACTCTGGTCCAGCTTCCAAAAACCAAAAAAGTCCTGTGGCTCTCAACTTCAGAGCATTCCCAGTTTCTTCATGGTCCGCCAGCGGTCCTTGATCATCACTGATGTGCGGTTCTGGAAGGGGTACTTCAGGCAAATGGCTTTCCACCTCCCTTCTCCGTACTTCTTCACCCCTTCCTTGATCCACTCGCTCTCCTGCATGGTCCATTTCTGCAAAGAGCAAGGAAGCAGCTGCATGGCAGAGAGCCTGCTGCCAATTCCTTCCTGGCACGTTCCTGCCCTCATCGCCCGTGCCAGGAGCAGCAGGGAAGGCAGACAGGTCCTGGCAGCTGCACACAAGACTCCAGCGCTGCAGATGTGATACAGCAGCTGCCTTCCTACAGGTCAGGAGAGTTCCTGGTGGCACCAACATGGGACCTGTTCCTGGGTCCCGTGTGTGTCCCCTCACCTGAACAAGACTCTGAACCTCTCCAGCATGAGGGAAATTTGGGAAACCTTGCTCTGAGCCATCAAGACAAAGGGACCTGAGGCACATTCCCAGTGCCCTGCAGGCAGGACAGGCACAGCTCCAGCCTGTTTTACCATGGAGTCTGTAGGGACACTGCCCACTGCAGGGCCTGCTGGAAGCACCTAAGGCTCCACATACCTGCTTCTTGGAGCCGGAGCTCTTGGAGACGTCATTTTTGTCAACTGATGCTGGAAAACAAGGGAGAGAGTTACACTTCCCATAATTTGTGAGGTACAGACCTCCTTGAGAGGCTGCCTTGGGCTTAACTGCTGAGCTGTGCAGTCAGAGCACCCTGTGACAGGCAATACACCTCAATTCCTTTATCCCAGCCTTTCCACAGGATTTCTGGTTTCAAAATTCAGTCACCCAGGCAGCAGCAAGATCCTTGTGAATGACTCCCATGCCAGGATTAGCACAGGTCATCTCTGCCAGGGGAACTTCCATACCTGCAGTTGCGAAGAGTTCATCCTCATCACTCCAAGTGTCCTTCTCCTCCGTGCCACAGGAGCTGTTCCACCTTCCTTGGAAGGACCTGAAATGAGGTGAGGGTTTACTTTGGCTACTGGTTCACGAGCAGTTTTTTTGGGGAGCAGGTGCAGGGCCACCAAGCAAGCAGAGCCAGCCTCTGGCCACTGTATTTCTCAAGAGGTGGGAAGCAAGAGAAGGATGCTCCTACAGACTCTGGCCAGTAATACTGAAGCTGGGAGAAGTGTGGAAAAACACGTGTTACCTGTACTGGAATCACCTGCCAGGACCAGCTGCAGCACCTCACTACCAGCAGGACTTGATTATTTTCACCTCTCCATTAATCCATAATTAGTTTTAAAGCCAAATATACGGACAGGAGAGGGTTTGCTGTGCCCAGTTCCATGTGGGCTGGTGGACAAGGTCAATACTCATCTTGGGACACAGAGCAAGGGTTTGGTGCTCAGGCTACCAACATCAGCAAGACAAGACTGGGGGCAGAGCAGACAATACCACACGAGAGGGGCTTCATACTTCTCACTCTGGGCAGACAAAGGCTCTTCAGGCAATTTCGGAGCAGGTTTGGAAGCAGAAGAAACCACGTGCTCCTGGGAAGAGTCAGGGCACTCGCTCGACTTGCTGGACGAGCCGTCCAACTCCGTGATCAGATTGCTTATGCTGAACAAGTTTTTGATGTTACGGGATATTTCAGGAGGCTCTGAGGTCTCAGAAGCTTGATTCTCTGCTTCTCTGCATCTCTTGGTTCTGTGGGATACAGAAGGAGACAATTGCTTGGGGGAAGGCAAGTCTGTTTCGTCCAGTTTGGTGAAAAGTGCATCTGGGTCCCCGGAGTCCGACAGGATCTTGAAAGCTTCTCTCAGAACAGAAATCCCACACGAGGTTACAGCTCCAGGGGGCTGCCTATAAAATAAACACAACCAGGCGAGTTGTAGGGAAACCGCCGAGGGAGCTCTGCTGCCCTGACATCCAGCCTCTCCCTCCACTGGCATCCCCAGCTCCCGGCCCCACACTGCGAATCTCTGGAAGAGGGCATTCCCAGCTCTCCAGTACTACCTCCCCAACGGTGCAGAGCCCCTGGAAGCAGGCATGGAGAACACACATTCATGCTCCACCGCCTCCTGCTATTCCCAATGCTGCTCCAGGAGAGCAGCCACCGCCCCCTCCCTGGTCACAACAGCACTTCCTGTCAGCAACTGAACCAAACACCTCAACACCTTTCCCAGGATCCAGAGTTCTGCACCAACACCTTTGGGCTGGCCTGGGCAGGCATTTGGGGAATTAGGAGTTGCCTGGACACATGGAATTACCCCTTGGAAGAGAACTTGCAGCCACACTGCATCCACAGTCTAGAGCCAGACTCCTCTGCCCACCTTTGTGATTCCCTGGTGGACACCCTGGGGAGTTCTGGGGCTGCCGCTGCTGGTTCTTTAGCTATTTCCATAGGCTCAGGAGTACCCTTCAGGATATCATATGCTGCTGTCAAATGTTCAGGCGTTGCTGCTGGGTCAATGACTACTTCCATAGGTTCCACAATTGCTGCAGGGTCACCGGCTTCTTCCATAGTCTCTGGAGCTGCTGTGGGACCAGCTGCCCTTTCTGCAGGGCTGGCAGCTCCCTCCACGTCTTCTGTTGCTCCTGCAAGCTCTGGAGCTCTGGCTGGGTGCTCCACCCCTCCCAAGACCTCTGGAGCTCTGGCTGGGCTCTTCTCCCTTCCCAAGACATTTGGAGCTCTGGCTGGGCCCTCCGTCCTTCCGGAGGCCTCTGGAGCTGCTGCCTGGTCCTTCAGCCCATCTGCAAACTCGGAAGTCCCCAGCGAGGATTTTGCTTTGTCGGCATGTTCTGAATTCAAAGTCTTTTTCAATAACTTGGAGAGAGAAAAAGCACAGCACCGTTACAGAGATGATTCCTCATGCTCCCATTCCATTTTATCCCCTCCCAAAGGCATTTCATGGATTGAAAAACGTGTTTGACCATATAAACCTCTTAGGAATGGACTGAATTCAGTGTTCTAGGTTTAACCTGTTGTAATCAGGCACCCGGGGCCCAGTGCAGCGGGGTGGACACGCACCGTCAGCAGCGCTGGCTCCGAGTCGTCCACGTAGCCCTTCAGGAACTCAAAGATGCTCTGCTGGAAGGCCTCGTAGGAGAAGTTTTTGACCTTTGGATGAGAGGGATTCTTGTCCCGGATGACAGCCAGCCACTCATTCCTCTTCTTCTAGAGGAGGGATTCATAGGATCAGGTAAGAACACTCCAGGCAGGGACAAGGGCATCAGTGACAACCACGGCAAGGAGTGGGCCTTTCCTGTTTGGCATTCTCCAGGCACAACCAATTTACACTGAGACAAGGCTGGGAAAAGGCTAGAGGAACAGGAGAGCAACCAAGGAGCGGCAGAACCACCTTATTTCAGGAATTCTCATTGCCTGCAGTGCCCAAGTGCCCTACTGCCTGCAGAAACAGGAATGGGAATTCCTGCTGCTCCCAGAACCTGCTCTGAAGGTGAGCTTGAGGCTCATCAAGGGATCAGTGGTGATGCCTGGATGGCCTGTGAAGGTGTGCAAGGAAAGGTGAGTAACAGAGGGGGCTCCAAGGTGACAATCCAAACATGCAACACTGAGGGACCAGCACTCCAGGAGGATTATTTTCATTTTGGCCTCCTCACCCCAAACCTCCCAGGACACATCAGCAGCTCCCACTTCATCCCACCACAAACTCACTTGGTTTCTGGGCTCCTTCCCCATATGCTTCTTGACGATATCAGAAGCTTTTTCAAACTCCTTGTTTCTGATACAAACAACAACAGCCTGCAGAGGAAAACAAGGACAGATTGAAGCAGGGCACAGGGAACAGCTCAGTGCCAAGCTCCACACAAAACTCCCACATCACTGCAGGAATGAGTTTGCAGCTCATTATCCACACGAGGCTTTCCCAAAGCAAAAGCGGCACAACGTATTTGCTGAGAAAGAAGAAGATCTTACAGCTTCCTTCACCATTTTCTGCACAGCCTCCATCGTCTTGTCCGCCACCGAGAATTCCTCACGGATGAAGTCCAGGACAAGCATGGCCGACTCAAGTGGGGTCAGCTCTGACTCCTTGTCGAAGGTGCAATCTATAAGAATTGGCATCCATACTTTTGGGGGGGGGTCACGGCGCTTCCCTACGGAGAGCTGGTTATTCACCTGCACGGGTGGCAGCCGTCCACCCGCACAGGTGCGCCGCAGATTCTACAGCCACCGAGGCTGAGGCACTGCCAAGCGTCTGAACTGCAACTCCTGCCCCCCAACAGCCGCGGGAAATTCTGGGAGCAGCACTCGAGAACTTCCCAGGTGCCCAGCACTGACCCAGGGGAGCATTTTGGAAGCTCTGAGGCCAAGCAGAAATCACCAGGCTGATGCGTTTGTCCAGCACGCCGGCCCCGGAGCACCACGGATGCTGCTCTTGGTCCCCCAGCGAGACAGACACCAAAAGCTACCCCTCACCCGCAGAGAGGCCCCCAGAGCCCCCCAGCCCCAACCCAGAGCCCTGCTCTGTGCAGGGACAAAGCTCCGCGAGCTGCAGGGACACGGACACAGGGCAGGGGCAAGAGGGAGCGGGCGGCAAGCAGCAACGGCGCTCCCCAGAGCTCGGGGAAGGGCCGGGCACCTACCGAGGTTCTCGCCCTCCTCGACCCGAGACAGCAGCTGCATTATCCGGAGCATCTGGGCCATCTCCGGCTCCCTGTCCAGGGGCCGCACGAGCAGCGCTGTGGGACAAACGGCTGGTCAGGGCGGTGCAGCCCGGCCCGGGCCACCCCCGGCCCCGCCGCTCCCCGTCCCGGCCCCGCGCACCCTGCATGATGTCGCGGAACTGGCGGAAATCCCGGTTGCGCCCGGAGCGGTAGGCCTCTATGGCCCGGTGGAAGTAGAACTGCAGGACGCAGCCGTTCACGGTCTTCTCGGGGAGCGCCGCCATCCCGGCCCAGTCGGGGGCCTGGTGCCGCTCCCGCCAGGACTCAGCAAGCCGGAAGTGACGACACCAACGCGACGCCACGGACCCCTCGGCGCCTATCTATACAGCTCCGATCTATAGCGGGCCCCCGCCTACAGCTCCCGGCGTGCATCGCGACAACACGGCCGCGCCTACAGCTCCCGGCGCGCATCGCGGCAACACGGCCGCGCCCACAGCTCCCGGCGCGCATCGCGGCAACACGGCCGCGCCCACAGCTCCCGGCGCGCATCGCGCCAACACCGCCGCGGAGGGTTGGTCGCCCTCTGGCGGACGGGAGGGGAATTGCCGGGCCCAGCGGGAAGGGGCAGCGGGAAGGGGCAGCGGGAAGCCGTGCAGGCAGGGGCACACCAGGTCCCTGGGGGCTCGGGACCGGCCTGCTGCCCATCCGACGGGACCGACAGCAGGGAAACGCCCGCCTGTAAGTGCTGAGACCCCCGAGCGAGTGTCTCAGGTGAGCAGGCCTAGGTGTGTTAAACTCATGTCACCCAAACCTGGCAGTGCCACCCTGCCAGCGCACGCACGGGTTTTTGCCTTTATTCTGGTCTTCCAAACATGCCCCGCTCTCCTGTGCTCTGTGCTCCAGCCGCCTGCCAATCCCCCTCACCTGGAACAGCAAACCAGGTCCCCTGGGCAGGATTTTGGAGCGTAGATTGTCCCACAGTCACTCAGGCTTGGGGTAATGGCTTAGAAGTCTTGTCTTCCCAGTGATCCTGCTGACAGATTCCTAAGCAGAGCTGGTGCCTGGAGGTGAAGGCCCTGGCAAGTAGATCCTCGGGATCATGGGGTGGTTCTCTGGCACTCTGGGGTGTCCTGCTTTGACACGTGTCTCCTCGGCCCAGGGGACATTTCTAACACTGTCCTGGAGGCTCTCCCACCTGAGATGGAAAAGCACGTGAAAATTCCTCTGGCATGAGGTGATCTGGGATCCTCCCTTCCCTGTGCCCCAGGCCAGAGGAGGAGGAAACACACATGGGAAAAATCCCGTGTGTCAGATGGAAAACAGAGAAACTGGGAGGGATTTTTTTATTGGCAAACAAAGGAAGTTTATAATAATATGTGTGAGGCAGAAGAGTCACCTGGGGCAGGGGGACTGCCCTGGGGAGCAGGGTGGGAGCAGGACACAGCACAGCCACGCCTGGAATGTCGTGCAGGGTGCTCGGAAGGATGCAAGGAGCGATACTGACAGCTGCTTCCTGGGCTGAGGGGAGGTGACCGAGTGCCATGCTCCGGGTCAAACGCTTTTCCAGGTGGAATATTCATGGGCAAACGGGCTTTGCTCTTTCTCTGTCACAAGATGCAGGAGGAGGTGCTAGGGTGGGACCCCGGAATTTCATCTCTGTCCCCTCCATCCAGGGAGGGGCCGAACAGCCCCAGGGTGAGACCAATCATGCTCACAGGCCTTCAGACACTGCCTTTTGCTCTTCTGGCCAGAAAATTCCATGTTTTTCAGGGAGCTCAGTAACTTCTGCCCCTATGATCCACATGGCTCCAAGTAAGATGTACCAGACACTTCAGCAGATCCCGTCAGCCCTGCACAAGTTTTAGGATTCTGAGTAATTGTATTCATTTTTGCACAAAGGTTAGGAAAAAGAGTCCTGGAGTCCTCTCCCAAAGGAGAGGACTTCCTCTCAGAAAAGAAAAGTAAAATTCTTCTCAGACACCAAGCCAAAGCCACTTGAGAGCCACCTGCCTTCTCCAAACCTGGCTTCACTTGGGAAAACTCCCTTATCATCCTTTTTCTGCCTCCTGTCCATGTCCCTCTGGGCTGCCATCTCCTCCTCCAATGCCCTCCTGGTGAAGGTGTCACCCTTTGGATGTTCAGGAGATCACCTCCCATCCTACCAGACAGATTTGCTTCCCGTGAGATCCACAGGGTCTCTGCGGTGCCTGGGAGGGTTTGGACAGGGTGGTAACATGACAGATGTCACAAGAGCAGTGATGCCTCCAGCAGAGCAGGAGGTGACAATTCCTGACATGCTCCTGGAGCTGGGGAGAGCCCAGCATTGGCACCCCAATCCAGGCTTCCCTCCTGTACCACTTCAGGATCTGTGGTAACCAGCAGTGTGTTAACAGCGCCAAGGGCTGGAAAACAAACCTGGAACCGTGAATTCCAGAGTAAATGCAAAAATAAACCCACTAGTTTGCTCCCTGAATGGTCTCCAATAGACAAAGAGGAAGCAGGGATGATGGAAGCAGGACCAGGAATGCCAGTGGCCTCACTATCCAGTTTCACTGAGTTTTCCTGTGGTGTCATCATCAATTTTTCAGGAAAAGTTTTGGAGTTCTGAGTGCCAAACAAAACACTGGGCAGGAAGGCACAAATTGCAGCCATGCTTGTACATTTGAGCCTCCCCTCACTGATTTATGGCTTTTGATGAAGTGATTACAGATGAAAGAAAATATTCCAGGGAACAGGGTCTGTATGTTGCCATGGTCTCGTGCTTGTCACATCGTTCTGGAAGAGTTACAGCAGGAAACAGCAGGAAAAACACCAGGGTCCTGGTCACAAGGCTCTGCTCTCGCTGTGCTGGAGCACCAGACAGGACAACAGCTCCCAGAGCAGCTGTGGCTGCCCCTGGATCCCTGGAAGTGTCCAAGGCTAGGCTGCACATTGGGGTTTGGAGCAGCCTGGGCTAGTGGAAGGTGTTCCTGCCCAGGGCAGGGGGTGGAATGGGGGAACTCTAAGGTCCCTTCCAAGACCCTTCTGGCCTTAGAAAACCAGGGAGCAATGGAACAGGGCACAAGGGAAATGTGGAGGAGGGTCATGAGATTCCTTTGAGAATCCACAGAGAAACCCTCCAGGCATGAGGAATGGAGAGAAGGAAGCACAAAGGTACTCATTAAGAAACCCATCAAGTGGATGACAGAAACTCTGAACCAATCTGAGCAAAGGTAACTCTTCCTGTTGGAGCTGGACTAGACAGAGAAGGATCTAGAAGGAAAGACATTGGTTTGGAAAGGTGCCAAGAGCTGGGCTGGCTGGCACAATGAGGAGCTGGAAACACTTCCATGTCAGAGGATCCTGGGTTACACACAGAACCAGGGAGACAGCCCTGATGACCTGGAAAAGGTAGACAGAAAGGCTCAAAAGAAGCCACAGCTTAATATTTAATATTTAATGTTGATTAGGTGACTGTGGAGAGGTTTCAGAACAGGCTGAGCTTTTAACATCCCGATATCTGGGTATCGGGACTTGCCCAAATAGAGAACTTCATTCTTATAGTCTTCATTCAATAGAGAACTTAAGTTCATCTTAGGATGCAGAGGGCTTTGTGACCTGCCCAGCTGTGAGCCTGCTGGACTCCCCCTGCACACACCTTTAACCTTTAGCCAGTGCTGGTCACGGTTTCGCACTGACAGCACGGCCTTTCTGCCTCCTCAGCAGCTGTTAAACAAACACCCACTGCCCAGCCTCGTACCTGTGCCGCAAGTGCAAGGAAATAAATTCCACAAATGCCAGTTCATAAAGGGAAACCATGGAGTTCATGAGTTACTCGGGGCCCTGAGCTTCCGAGTGGCCTCTGACCCTGAACCTGCTCAACGTGGCTGGAGGGAGGGAGAATTACCCAGCGCTTCTTGTCAGGCCTGAATGTGAACTTTGCTTTGGAACCTGGGAAAAGCCAGGACCTGGGGATGTGCTGCACCACCACCGGCTTGGGTCAAGGGGCTGTGGGATCACATCTATTTTATATACACACAGAAGAACCAAAAGGAACAGTGGAAAAGCTGAACGCAGGCTGCGGGCGGGCACTGCGCTCTCTGGTGGCACGGGGGTAGCAGGGCGGCTGGGAGCCATCGAGCCAGTACTGAGGGAACGGGGGCTGAAGG
>WAAG01011922.1:114537-144002 GCA_013390105.1 Tichodroma muraria | reverse complement strand
GCCCCGGTTCTGCCCGGCCCGAGGGGACGGACTTTCTCTGGCCGGGAGCGGGAACTAACGGGGAGCACGGGCGGGCGGGGACCCCCAAAGGTGCTCATTAAAGTCTCTCGGGAACGCGGTTCAGTGAAAAAAGAAGGCTCGGATTTTTGGGGCGGGATGCCCTGGTTTGGGGTAGAAACGGGCGCAGAGCCCGTGAAGCGGAGGGTCCCGGTGCCGGGAGCTCGGAGCATCTCCGGGCGTTATCGCCGTGTACCGGGATAAAGCAGCATCGTCTGTGGGGAGTCGGACCCGGAGGGGATGAAGTGGGTTTAATAGTAAATTAAATTAACTTCTGTTTTCATAATACCGAATTAGAGCTCTGACAAGTGCACGTGAACACGGGTATGTCCATCAGGACTAGTGTTATGTACTACAGAGTTTTAAACTCATTTTCTCGTGTTTAAAAGACTTGAAACCCACTACTATTAGTTTGTGATACTAGAAGTACCTGTTAGTAGTTTACTAGTAGTTTGTTGAACATACCTGCCCACAGTACAGCTGGTGAGGGGAGCCGTTTTGGGGCCGTACAACGAAATAAGTGGAAAGTCTCTTACTATTCTGAAGTGAAGGTTTAAACCAGTTTAATATGGTCATTAACTTCGAGTTGTGTGTTGGTAAGAGATGAAGGTATAAGAAATAAAAAGACTTCAGTGAATTAAAGTACATATTGGAAGCTCTCAAACTGCTCAGAGTAATTGTCTTTAAAGTTATTATCACTGGTAGCTTGTAAGTTTTTTTTAGGATGTTACTAGAGGCACTCAAGGCTCTCTGGTTACCCAGCACAATGTGTTCCGGTTGGTTTCAGTCCTAGTGCCGACAGCAGGAAGAATATTTTGGAACAGGATAGTTCAATTATAAATACAGGTGACAAACCTCATTGAAGTTACGATTTATCCTACCTGAAATTTGTGAAGTGTGCACTGTTAGTTTGTAACTCGTTGAAAATAAAAAGGTTCTGTGTAAGTCACAAAATTGCTTCAAGGACTTGTTAATTGAGCAGAATTTTTGAACTGCCCAATCTTACTGTTGAATTCTCTTTTATTTTTTTGTATTTAATGGAACAGTTGAGTGTTTCAGGTAGGAAAAGAGTCTCAAACTGATTAATCAAGAGTGTATTTTTCTTCCGGTGCATAGGTGTGGGTTCAGAGCTGGAAGAGGTCGAGGGAAGGGTGTTGTGGTTGCAGTGAGCTGCTTGATCCAAGCAAGATGCCATGACAGAGGTGTATGCCAATGCAGGGAAGGGTTATAAAGAGCTTAAAGCAAGTTTTGCTTTTCATATTTTGTCACAACAAAAGATCAAGGAGATGATAAGTTGAAATGCAATTTAAACTTTAGAACCGTGAATATACTGCGGGAGAATGAATAGTGAAGTGATTGTATGATTTTAGCTGGATTTAGGAAAAGGTTTTACTGGTTCTCTGATCAGAACACTCCAATGTACCTTTTTTTTTTTCCTAGATAGATACAGATACGTTTATCCCATGGACAAGTGCTCTGGCTCAGGGTACAAGTACAACTGATGAGATAAAGGGAAAGGCCTGAACACAGCGAGAGAACCACAAGTATGCATTTATGATGAGGGTGTGTTAGAGCGAGTAGTTTCTTATAACCGCTCTGCTTTTAGCAGCACGGCCGCCCCGCGGGTGGAATCCAGCCCCAGGTTGAACTGGGGCCAGTCCCTCTCCTCTGAATCGCATTCCTGCGCCGCCGGGTGCTTGTGGCTGGCGATCCCGGCCTTGGGAGCCATCGCTGATGGGCGCTGGGGAGCGCGGAGGTTCTGAGAGAGGCTCGGGTCGGGGTGGTCTGCGGAGTTACTGGGGTTTCTGGCATAGAAAATTCGGCTTGTTGGAGTTAAAGCGGCAGAGACTGCGTGCACCGATTAAAAAAGAAGCGAAGTTGCGTTTGGAAACCCAGTGTTTTTAGCGAAGTTTTAGTAGTGTGATTTTTTTTCTGCTGTATTTTCTCCCCTTCTCTGGACAGGCCGAGTTACGTCATCAGTCTGTCCCTGCACCGTGTGTTAAAAGTTTTGGCTTGCACCACCATCTCAGCTGAGAGTTTTGTTTTCATATTCTTGTTAAAAAAAAGTTAAACAAAACTCTAAATGCCCCCACATCTCAGGTGAGTGTGAGTGGGTAACATAAACTCACCCCGCAGTGTGAGTTGATAATGTAAACTCTGCTCCGATAACTCACTCGAGTATTTTCTTTCCTTTTATGCGTATCTTGGGACGGGGAATATTTTCTTTGAGTATCTAAATGCTTTATGTTCCAGTTTTTGCCCCTGTAGGTGTGTTTCCATGAGCAGCTCCAGCCAGGATGAATTCCCACGTGCACAGTTCAGGCAGTTGTGTGCTCCTCTTTTCCTTGTGGCTCTGCTCACGCCAACTCTGACGTGGCCACAGTGAGCTGGACTGGGGAGCTGATCATGTTAAAGTTAACTCAGCTTTTCCCTTATTCTTTCCCGAAGGAAAAAAGGTGGAGAAATGATGATTTTTAATGGGGTGAGTGTCCTGTGTTTGCTGTGGGTCTTCATGAATGGCATGTGCTGACTCAAGGAAGGGATGTGTGGAAACTGGCCTTGGGGAAAGGTGGGACCAGTTCTTTCAGCAGCTTATATTGGCTTAAAATGATAGTGAAACTGTACTTAACTTGCAGGCCCCTGCAATGGGCTCTTTAAATGTTTTATATATAGGTTGTAGTTGTTAAAAGTGAAAGAAATGGGAAGTGTGGACTCCAGGGCCTGTTGCTGGAGCTCGTCCCACAAACCCTGAGGAGCCGACTTGTGTGAAGGGCTAAAACCAGTCTTTTAATGTATAGTCAATATTAAATAATGTATAATCAATTAAGAAATGCTTTGTAACCATTGCAGAGGGATAGCATCTCCTGCTAGGAAGTTAATAGAGATATAAAAAAAATACGCATCACTTCATGCTGAAAATATTTAGGCTGTAGTATGTTTCTTTCCCATCTTTACATAACACACTGTCCTTTTTGGAATAAACCAACCCAAATGTGCATACAGATTAGTAATGTGGTAGAAAAATCACTGGAGCATAAAACCTAAAACCTCGAGGCTGGTTGTCCTGTGGTTGAATATCATCTGCAGCATTCAAATAGAGCAAAGTTGGCTCTTCGTTGGCAGCAGGCAGAGATGAAAACCTGTAATTAAAGCAGTTCATCAGACGTCAGGTACCAAATCTGATTAAACATGGGATTAATTTAGCTAATACATTCACTTTGAGTTACCCAGTAATGTGTGTGTACTAATAAAATGGTACCTTTTGCACTGCAAGTGCAGTTAGAAGTTTTTGTTCATGTCCTGGATTTTGCTTTCCACAGTGGAGTGACTGCAAAACTGGGAGACTTCCTGGAATTTGGTAGCAACAAGAAGAATGTCAGTAGTCTGATAAATAGCTCTTTTGCCCTAAAAACGTCATGTAACCAAAACTCAAGCCTTCTTCATCCGTAAATGTGAACTGGCTGTAATCCACTTGTGTTTGCTGGGAATTGTGATACAAAACGTGGGGTTTGGTGATTTTTCTTTTTCCCTACCAGACCTCTTTTCTTCCTGTGATTCCAGCGATAACTCTAGTAAGACAGTGACTAAATTATTGAAGAGGGATGGAAAAGATGCTTTAAAAAAATAGCTTAGAACTTTAGAACTAGTACTGGCAGGTTTTAGAAATAGAAATCAGACTTGGTTTCTTTTTGTAGCAATTTTTATCTTCTTTTTGTAGCTGGTAGAAGGTGCCGTGGTGGATGTGCCCTGCTGAGTGTTCCAGGAGGGATGGATCCCTACATCCACCTCTTGCAGCTCTTCCAGCTGCCCCCGGGACATTCTGACTTAACCAAAATGGATTCAACCAAAGTTCCTTAAGTTGTGCGTCAGCCTCGTAAATGTCCTTTCCTCCTTGGAATCTTCCTCCTTTATTGGCTTTCAAAACAAAACTCTGGAATGTGTTGCTGCAAGATGGTTGTGTGGTGCTGGGGGTAGGGGGAGGGCTTTGAATTTACAGCTTTCCAGGGTGTAATTTGAATATTCCGGCGGCAGAGCTGTCTGAACAGCCCCTTTTCCTCACCGTCTGTTCTCACCCATGGACTGTGCTCTGAATCGTGCCAGCACAATTGTTGTTTGTGGTTGGGAGATGAATGGGATTGGGAAACTGATCTAGAATGGGGATATTGTACTTCTGATCGGATTTTCTCACATTGTTCTGCTTCCTGGTCTAATTACTGTGCAGCTGCACAAGGAGTGGTGTCATGGCAGGAAAGGGGGGCTCTGGAGCGCAGGGATCAAGTTGTGGGGGTGGGAGCAGATGAGCTAAGACTGCTGAACTGGCTCTGCCATGGAGAGAAACGCTCCTTGCATTGTGCCTTCTGTAGCATTTGCTGTGCCTGTGCCGAGGCCCGGACAGACAGGATTCCTGCTGGGGCTGCTTTCTGGGAATTGGTGCGGGAATCTGCTTCTGCAGCTTGGAGCGCTGGGCAGGACACCCCAAAGGCTCCCTGCCACAGGTGTTGGTGAAGGAGTGAGAGATTGCTCCTGCCGTGGGTTCCCCAGTGCTTCTCTGTTTGTACCCAAGTGCCAGTCATGGAATGGTTGAGGTTGGAAAAGACCTTTAAGATCCCCAAGCCTGAGCTTCAGCCCAGCACCTCCATGTTCACCATTCATGGTGTCCTCATGTGCTGCATCCACTCGGTTTTTGAACGCTTCCAGGGACGGGGCCTCCACAAGTGCCCTGGGCAGCCCTTTCCATGAAGAAATGTGAGGTTCTTTGGTTCAAAGACTAGTTGGATTCTTTGACTGTCAGTTTTACTTGTTTTGGATACTCAGTCCTCTCTGAAAGTAGTTTTTTCTATTAGAAAATCTCCATACATTGCCCAGTTCTTCTGTCCCTTGAGGTGTCCAAGGCCAGGTTGGATGGGGCTTGGAGCAACATGGGATAGTGGAAGGTGTCTCTGCCCATGGTAGGGGGTGGAATGAGATGAACTTTAGGTTCCTTCCAACCCAAACCATTCCATGGTTCTGTGATTCTGTACTGCAGATTAGTGTTGTCAAGAAGTTAGAATTTTCTCATCATACATTTCTGAGGTTGTAGGTTAAGATTTTTAATTTTTTATGAAGCATCTGACCTTTATAAATAAAATTTTCGCCAGCACAGTTACCTTTTGGTATCTGTAACTAAAAATGATTGGCATCCTGGAGTCTTGATCTGATTTTTGCACTGATACACACATTATGTAGTTTTATGTGGTATGTGTTTCACAGAATCATTTAGCTTGGAAAATACCTCTAAGCTTGAGTCGAGGTTTTGAGTGATCCCCACCTTGTTGACCAGAGCACTGAATGCCATGTCCAGTCGTTCCTTGAACAGCTCCAGGATTGGTGAAAGTAAAAGAAAGAATACTTCATTTTATACAGAAAAGCAGTGGCCTGAACTAATTTTGAAGTGTAGAAGTGCTGGTGAATGCCAGCAGGAGTTGGTGAGTGGCCAAAGTGCAGGTGAAGTAAGGCGTGTGGTCATGTCTCTGCAGTTATCACGTGTGTTATCTTGGTGGGTATGTAGAGAGTAAACTGATGAGGCTGAACAGTCAGGCCAGTTTGTCATTAGCAATTGTTTTAGGGACTGACTGAAACAAACTCTTAGATCCAGCTCTGAACAGACTCTCACATCCAACTTTGAACTGTGTAGTAATAGCAAGTGCTGATGGACACGCAGTAAAATCTCCCGTAACTGCTGTTTGCAAAGCCAGCAGTGCTTCAGCAGTGTTTAAAACGTAAATGTCCAACTTCAGATATGCTGTTTTACTATATTGTGTAGCTCAGGCATCTGTGAGGTGAATATCACTTAACCAGACTGAGGAATGTTGTCACTCTTTGCATAAATGCACTCTGTAATCGTTTTCCATTCCCTTCCATCACTTGTCTCTTCAGCATTTGGAAAGGTTTTATGGTTGCTTTGTAAATAACTGGAAAGAATTTGGGGTCACCTAACAAAGTTTATGAAACTGATGTGATGTGCTGAAGAAACACAAGGTTTTGATCCTAAAAGCAGGCTGAGTTGTGATGAAGGTCAGGAGGTTTGGCAGACTGAGGGAAGATGGACAGTGGTTCCTGTCAGTGCCCAGACAGGGTGAAGATGTGGAAGAGAGAGATTTAAACACAGTCCTAAAAAGTTTCCAAGTGTTGGGGTTTCCATTCCCGTTCAGAAAAACTGACACTGCATCGAGTTGTTTCAGTCCCTCATTGTGTGGAGGCCTGATGGTTTTTGTGTGTATGGATTCACTCAGCACAAGAGTCAGTGGGTTTGGATAGGAGGAGCACTGTGGGCGATTGGGGAATAATCATCTGCAGAGTTCAGAGCTTCTGTTAACTGACAGTTTTCTGCCTTTGCAGTGAGGATCCTGTACGGTGGAGATGTGTAAATCCTTACTAGTTGGGGCAGAATAGGAGTATCTACACTTCAACTCAGTTATTTTTTGACTCTTGATCTGTTTTTGGACTCAGCAAGAAATCCCACAGTCTGGTTGTATACGTGGTGAAGAAATACTTGTATTTCATTTGGAGTTTACTCTGTTTTCAGTTTAGGAATGAGGAGGTCTCCTGCTGATATTTGAGTATGTTTTGTTTTTTAGGGAGGAAAAAAGGCAGTTTTCCTTGGAATGTGTATCCCTATTAAAGCAGATTTACTGAGGAATTTATAATTACAGTTTTTAATAGACTTGGTTTTATCTCACAAGTAAATGCTGCAGAGTCCAGGAATCTGATTTGGGTTAAAGTTCTGAAAACAGTCAGATGTTCTGGTGGTGGGAGAGGATCCGGTTGAGTCTTGTGGAAGCAGTGCCAGCTTTCAGTCTCAGCCCTTGGGGCTGGCAGGGACCACTGGAGATCATGGAATCAGTGCTGGAGCAGGTGCTGGACTGTGCCCAGCAGGGTCTGGCTGTCCTCACGGACACTCCACAACCATCCTGGGCAACCTGGGCCAGTGCTTGGCTGTCTTCATGGGTAGGATAATTCAGATGGAACTTAGTGTGTTTTAACTGGTGCCCATTGCCTGTTGTCCTGTCATGGGGTACTGTTGAGAGGAGCCTCTCATTGCCTCCCATCAGGAATTTCCACACATGGATAAGATCTCCCTGAGCCTTCTCCATCTTTATTTCTCTTAGGAATACCTTCCAGGTGCAGTAGTTGTCTCAGGTTTACCTGAGCATTCTCCTCACATCCCTGACCAGTCGGTCCCTTCAAAGCGTTAGAGGTGTCAGACTCACCAGAGCTCTGTGTAACTGTGCCAGGAGTGCTCTGTATTGAACATGCTCTGTGGTTTGAGGAACAGTGTTTATCACCACACAGTTGAGTTAGCAGTGGAAAGCAAAGTGATGGTGGGAAGCACAAGCATCTCTCAGTTCTGGTGATGATGGAAGAGCGTACCTTTTAACGGGAGTAAGGCAGGGGGGTGTGGAGGCGCTTTGTGGGCTGGGGATGCTCAATGTCATGTTGAGACTTACTAGGACAGGTCAGGTCTCAGGAGCACAGCCTGTACATCCAGGTTTCTGATGAAATGCTGAACCCAAGAGGTGGCCACAATGTGTTGAAAGTCTGTCAGAATGCCTTTTATTCTTCACCTTACATATTGTGGTACAGCCTCAAAAGAAAGAATCTTGAATCTTTCATTGCTGCTGTTACTTTTCTTGCTCACAGCAAATGTAAGAGATGACAAAAATAACCCTGTCAGAAAAAAATGGTGCAAACCTGTAAAGGCTGAAAAATGTTGTGAGACAACAGTAAGCTGTGGGTCAAGTGGATTCTGTGTGTCTCTGATTTTGGGTGGTGCATTGTACCTATGGAACTGCCTGATTACCTCTGTTTCTGGTGAACTTTGATTTTTGAGACAACACAGGTGTTTTAAAGGGGTTGATAAATAGCTATTACTGATGTTCTTTGATCGCTTGGTATTTGGGTTCCTTTAAACATTTCAAGGCCAGGCTGGACGGGGCTTGGAGCAGCCTGGTCTAGTGGAAGGTGTCCCTGCCCATGGCAAGGGGTGGAATGAGGTGTGCTTTAAGGTCCTTCCAGGTTCAGCCAGTCTGGGATTTTGTGATTCCATGATTCTGTGTTCTTGTACCTACTGCTCTGTCACCCTGCCTGCTTCTCTGCCTTGTCCACAGTGCTATTTCAGGAGTATTTTTATGTACTTTGGTTTTTGTCTGGAGTTTACAGCTGCATAGGATAGATGTCTCAGTAAGTCATTACTGTCCATTCCTTGAAGTGACAATTCCTAAATGTTGTTCTCTCATTCTGAGATGTGTAAAATTGGATGCAAACAACATCCAGGATTTATACTGCCTGTCTACATTTGTAAAAGTCCTCTTTGAGCTGTGAATGGGGATGACTGAAACACAGCCAGGAAAGCTTTATTTGATATTTGGATGAATGCCATAAATAGAATTCAGCTAACACATGCCTTTGTCAGTTGTTGAAATTCAACTTTAAAAGGATTAATTTCTCAACTCTACCCTGCTGTGCAGAATCCTGAATATTGAGATTAGCAACTTTTCTGAAGGTTGGTGGCATGTAGTGCAGGAGCTGGTGAATTGCTTGCAAAACTACCTATTTAATACTGCCATTTTTGATAGTAATACTTGTCCTTTAAAAAACTACAAGAAACAACTTTCAGTTTAAATTTTTATTTTTTAGTACAAGAAATAATGATACTGTGGAAATGATCAAGGCTGGGTTGGATGGGACTTGGAGCAGCCTGGACTAGTGGAAGATGTCCATGTCTGTGGCAGGAGGTTCGAATGAGATGGGCTGTAAGGTCACTTCCCACCCAAACCAGTCTGGGATTCAGTGATACTACAATTGTGATCAAATGTTAATGACTTTAATAATTATTAATATATTACTGGTCATCTTTCTCTAAAACAACAGGAAACTCCTCTCTCTCCTTCACTAACACACTATAATGTGCCTTTCAGGGAGTAGCAGCATTTGCAGGCAAGATTTGAATTTTAGTGCCCAGGGCTACGTCACCGACACGGAGCGCTCGGATTCTCTGGGGACTCTTCAGAGTGGAGCTGCACCAACATCAGCTTTTTAATCCTGAAGTTTTGTAGCACAGGCAGCACCGCGGCATCTGCCTTTCCCTGCGCGCGCGTGAAGCCTGTTGGTTTAGGGTTTGCCGCTTTTGTCTGAAGCCGGGGGAACTGCAAGGAGGATTTTCTGTTTGGCTGTGTAAAACATCCTTGTATATACTGCAGTTTCTTTGAAAACCTGCCACTGTTTCTGTAGCAGCAATCTAGCCCTGCCAGGGCTGACAATAACAGGAGTGCTGGCAGGAAGACCTGCTTCCAGTCTTTCCCCGCTCCACCGTCGCAGATACGCTGAGGGTGGCATGGCAGATAGAGGGAACAGTGCTCTGCAGTTACTTTCCTCTGTCAGGACAGCATGGCAAGTCTCTGGTGACAGACCTGCATCCGAGAGCTGCGTGGAAATCCATGGGCAGCGTCGGGCAGTTAGGAAGAACATGCTGATTAGTCTTTACGTATTTTAGGTTGCATGCTCAATTTTTATTGAGTCCTTTGTTTCATTGTATTGAGACATACTCAAAAATAGGAAATAAAAGCAATGTTTTAGTAAGTGCAACCTGGTGGATTTGGCACTGGGGTAAGACAGGACTGAGAGCCTTGTGAGTTATGATCTTACTACAACTCAGCTTCAACTCTTGCAAAAAGATTGAGTAATTAGACCTGTAAAATGTTTTAGGGTGTCTGCTTCAAGACTGTTATGCAGTGTCTGTTGTCCTCCTGCTCAGCCTCACTGCCTATGGGCTGCTTCTTGCTCTCTGGCTTTTGCCATGCAGTTATGTCACAGAATGTCACAAGTGTCACAGAATCCTGGGATGGTTTGGGTGGGAAGGGGCCTTAAAGCTCATCCAGTTCCACCCCCTGCCATGGGCAGGGATACCTTCCACTATCCCAGGGTGCTCCAAGCCCTGTCCAGCCTGGCCTTGGACACTTGACAAGGATGGGGCAGCCACAGCTTCTCTGGGCAACCCTGTGCCAGGGCCTCCCACCCTCACAGGAAAGAATTTCTTCCCAATATCCCACAGAAATCTATATCCCTGTGGTTTAGTGGGACTTGGACTGTGTTAACATTTGATGTTCTTAAAGATCTTTCCCAACCTTAGTGATTCTGTGATTCTTTGAACAGTTGCTGTATTTTATCTATTCTTTGTATGCTCAAGCAGGGTCCTTCCTTTTTGCTCTGTGTGAAACCTAAACCTGTTTTCAGGACCGATTGTCTTGTTTTCCCTGCTGCCAATGTTAAACCAGTGAAATTTCAAAGATGTTAGGAAATGCAGGAGTATGGTAGTCTGTAATATGTCCTAAATTCTCTTTTGACAGATACAGAAGCTGATTTACTCTTCGTTGTGTATTCTTTCTGTCTTCCAAATCTTTTTTCTTGTAACTTTATAATATGAAAATCTCTGCTGTCCCTTAAGCAGAGCTGCCATGGTCTGCAGTTGTCGTGGGTGATTCTCACTTCTGCAAGTGAGAGTTTGGATCTCCTAAGGAGTACTCAGAAAAACCAACCAAGCAAAAAAAAAGGAAAAGCCCAAACCTCAACAACAACAAGCCCTCGGCACTGAAGTAGGAAGTGCTTTAGTGGTCACTGATCTGTCTGGGCTGTGCCTGTCTCAGTCTGTTTCTGTTCTGGTTTATGCACTGAGCTTTGTCTCTCTCCTAGTTTCCTTTCTCAGACTCTCAGAGCTTCCTCTGTTGAGCTTCTTACTGAATCCTTGTTATCCTTCTTTGGCTTCCATCCACGCAGTCCCTGTGCCGGTCCCTGTGCCGGTCCCTGTGCCGGTCCCTGTGCCGGTCCCTGTGCCAGCCCTGTTATCGGCATTGCCATCTCAATGCCTAAAATATTCCGTGGGCTGGGGACAGATTCCCTGTCATTCCCTGTCAGGGGTTATGGGTGTGCTGTCCCAAAGCAGCTGGAGGAACAGTTTTTGTCTGCTCACTCAAAGACTGAAAGGTTCTGAACTGTTGTATTTGCACTGCAGGAGCTACTCCAGTGGGTCCTGAGGTTACTTCTCCTGGTTTAGCCTTGGGGAAGGGAGAGTGGTCATACTGTGAGATGTGAACTCTCTAGTGGGGTTGCCCAAGTTTTCTGAAATGTATCCGTAATTCTGTTAGGAATTCGGTTTGGGTATTGGGAAGAAATTCTTCCCTGTGAGGCTGGGGAGGCCCTGGCTTAAGTTGCCCAGAAAAGCTGTGTCTGCCCCTGGATCCCTGGAAGTGCTCAAGGCCAGGTTGAACGGGGCTTGTAGCAATCTGGAATAGCAGGTGTCCCTTGCTCATGGCAGGGGGTGGAATGAGATGGGCTTTAAGGTCTCTTCCCACCCAAACCATTCCAGGATTCTGTGATTCTCTGAATTCTCTGTGTTGTAATAACCAAACTTAGTCAGTGCTGTTCCTGGGGTATGCAGGAAAAGCTGTTAATGTTGGGGTGAAGAGCTGGAGGGTTCCTCAGCTGGCTCTTACAGTCTCTTCCTGATGGGCAAAATAACCTGCTTCAAAGTCTTCCCACACCCAAGCTTTTGTGTACAGTAAAATCCCAGAGGGCCATGTGATACGAATGTCTTTTAACAAAGTGAAGCTTTGATTAGATTTTGGATATTTAGAGCTCCCCCATTCCTTCATCATTCTCTAAAAACTCTGTGAACTAAGATATTGTGGTGGGATCAGTGGCCTCCAATAAGCTCAACCACTAAGCTGTGGTGGTTATCATGGATACTGAAATTCTGACTAGAACTGAACTTCAGGATAAACAGATAAACCAACCACAAGGTCTTCTGGCAGAGGCCTGGATTTTTTAGGCCCAGAGTAGGTTCTGGTTTTAGCATCCCTTACCCTCAAAAGTTTCTGAAGTATGTTAAGTCACATTGTTTCATTTATGTAATGTATTTATTTATGTATTTGTATTATGTATTGTATTTATTTATGTATTGTTTTATTAGAATGCAGCAGCCTTTGGAGTGAGGAGTGATAATCTGACATTTGGAACCTTGGTAATACAAGTTTAACCCAAAACTGTGTCTTAGATTAGCATCGTAGGACCTTTCTATGTGTGCAGGTGCTCTGAAACTGAATTTGCATCCCTAGCGAGGGGTGAGGTGGAATATGGACACTGTTATTTTTCCTTTATAGTTTCTTTAATTTGCTGAGCACGTGTGCTCACTTTGCTTCACTGACCTCCCCCGTGTAGCCGAGGCTACTTGCTGCTTCATGATTTCTAATTGTTTTTTAATCTCAGTTCCATATAAACAACTCTCTTGGCCTGTTTGCTTGCTTGTTTTTTTGATCAGCTTAGTGAACATCATTAGAAGAGATTTCTGCTCCGATGCTGCCAGCTGATTAGAGGAGGACACCAAGGTTTTGTCTAATCTCTGGTGTGACTGTCATGTGCTGCAGCAAGGAAATGGCTTTGGAAGAAGCAGCCAAATCTGTGCGGGTATTAAACCATGTTGAGGAGACGAGTATGAGTGGGGATCAAATGGGCAGCCATTCAGTGCAGGGAGCTTATTAAAAGACAAGGATTAACTTGGCTGCTGTTCATGAGGTCATGGAAGTGGTAAGGGATTTCCAGGATGTACCTTTCCTTAAGGGCAAAAAATGTCAGCAGCAAGTGGAAAATGCCCCACCTCTGCTGCTAGTGCTGATAATTCGGGTGGTTCTCATCTTCTGCCATGTATCGATCTGGTTCTCCATGTGATTTCCGTGGAGCAGGGAGCTCGTCATTACCTGTTAGTCCAGGGGTGGGAGTTGAAGGGATGCTGCTGGAGGAGCCCCTGGCGTTACAGGGGGTGAAGTCCCAGGAGCAGGTCACAGTGGTGGAACAGACCCAGGTGAGCTGCGGAGAGGTGGG
Source organism: Tichodroma muraria (assembly GCA_013390105.1). Classification (NCBI taxonomy): domain Eukaryota; kingdom Metazoa; phylum Chordata; class Aves; order Passeriformes; family Sittidae; genus Tichodroma; species Tichodroma muraria. The sequence goes on along the minus strand of WAAG01011922.1, from coordinate 131,033 downwards.
GCTGGCTTCAACAACCTCCTCAAGGCTGGGCCTGAGAACGGCCTGGAGAAGCGGTGGTGGAGTTGGAGCTGCAGCCAGGGCTGTCTGCATTTGTTATGGCCTCATTTGCCTGCAGGCCAGGGCAAACTTCTCTGTCAGGTTTGTGACTTGGCTTCCAACTGTGGCTGTTCCAGATAATGTGGCTTGGCTTTTGGTACGGAATAGGAAAGCTTAGGGGTATCTTTTCTGTATGTAAAGAAAATACCATAGTGTTTTAAGTGTTTGAAGGTCCTGGTAAAGTGAGGATGTCTGCATGCCTCATGGATGAGCTGCTGTTGTTTTAAACATTGGAATTGAGTATTTTCTGCTCTTTTCCTTGTCTCCATGCTCCCGGCATCACCAGGTGCCGAGTTACAGGCAGCCACAATTTGGTAAACTAACCAGAAGGACCTCAATTCAATTTATGTCACAAAAGTTTGAGGACAGAGAGGTTCTGTAACACCCTGAGCCAGTCTTAGCACAGTGCATGATAACAAGGCACTAAGTTTCTAGAAATCAATTTTTAACCTGTGGAGCTGAAATGTCTGTGTAGGTGCAGCCAGAAAGTCGTGGAGGATTCATGGCCGAGAAGAAGCAGGTGCTGTGTTTGACAGAATAGTGGATTCTTGTGTGTTTGGTTTGCTGCTTTACAGCAAACCTTTTCCATGAGGGGGGAGAGCACTCTTCATGCTGGGAATACCTACTCTTTGGGAAAAGCAGGGATTTTTATGAGCCATGTCCAAGCTGCAGTGACTCCTCACAGAATCTTGGAGTTGTCTCAGCATTCCCACACAGGAAGCAGTTGTGTCATGTTCTCTTTGCTCTTGTAAGCTTAACTGCTCTGTTCCTAAGAATAAAGTTTAAATGGAATCACAGCATGCTAGTGAGTGAGGAGGAGTGTGATGTAGCAGGTCACAAGGTGTGCTGCGTTCCTGAAAGGTCCTTGGTTCTGTGAGGATGAGGATGGGCTAGGAATTCCAGAGGTATTTGCTGCTGATGGGGGTGGCAGAAGGCCGAGCACTTGGACTTTGCTGTAGGCCCAGGTCTGTAACTCAGTCTGGTTAGGTTGTGTGTAGAAATCCACAGTCATTCCTAGAAAAGGGCACTGTGTGTGCACTGAGGGGAAGTGAGTAAAACAGGAGGTGAAGGACCTTGTAGAATTTGGTTTGTCATCACGAACCACCAGCCTTTTGCACTCCTACTGCAGCATTACCACATCAGTTTCACGTGCTGTTTTTTGTACCTTCTTAGCATTACTTTTTCTAAATCTTCCCAAGGCTTCTCCTCTCCCCCTTGAAGACAGAGACCCTGTCACCAGCTGCTGGGACTGATCCAGGTCCACGTTGACCCAAGGACATATTTTGTGTGGACTGGTGGTCATGTGTCCGGCCCTGCCACAGACACCCTTTTGTGCAGTTGTTTTAACTTGAAATGACCCTATTCCAGAGAATCCTGGAATGGTTTGGGTTGAAAGGGACATTAAAGCTCATCCAGTTCCACCCCCTGGCATGGGCAGGGACACCTTCCACTGTCCCAGGCTGCTCCAAGCCCTGTCCAGCCTGGCCTTGGACATTCCACGGATCCAGGGGCAGCCACAGCTGCCCTAGGCACCCTGTGCCAGAGCATCACCACCCTCACAGGAAAAAATTCCTTCATAAAGTTCTTGATTATTTTTTTACTAATACATAAATTCAGAATGTTTTGTGCAGGTTCAAGTAGTACACTACAGAATCTTCTCTTTCCCGATTCCAAGCGCTGTGTTGTTGGATCCTGATCCTGTGTTTGATGTGGTTCTGGTCCATATAACCGTGTGAAATAGAATTTTCTGGACTGTCAGGACAACTGGCAGGAAGATCAAAGTTCCAAGCAGCTGATCTCAGATGAGAGATTATAAGGGCAGGATAATCGGATAAAGGGCAGTTGAAGAAATTTGACACTTAAAATACTTTTTGTAAATCTGCCTGTCCCTGTGTGTCCTTGGTTTTGGGAGGCGAATTTGTGAAGCTGGGCTTGTCTAGGCAAGATATTTTAGGGAAAGATAAGAGATTTGGAAGTTGACTGTAGATAATATGTCTAATAACTGATTAACTTTATGCAGGTGAGGGTTTGTGTGGGGAAATGAGTGTGTGGGACTTCTGGCTGATCACTACTGTTTGCTTATCTTGTTTGTGTGTTATCTTGTTTATATTTCATAATAACACTAATCCTGAAACAGGTGTTCCTTGCTTCCTGTAGGAAGAGAGAAAATGCGTTTAAATGTTGAGTATAAATGGAGCTACTTCCAGGAAAAAAAAAAACAGAAACTTGGGATCAGTCACTGTATTTGTCAAAGGAATTTAAATCAGCAATAAATTACAAGACACTTAGTGCTGTCACACAGCTTAAACTTCCTCATTGATTCAGCACTGGCTGCTGGAAGCAGGAATTCTATCTACACATTTTTTTCTTGCTAATTCTGTAGAAATACGTAATGATGCTGAAATACTCTTTTTGCCTCCAAATGTAATACTGCATTTCTGCAGCAGCCTTTCCCTTTAGTGGGTGTTTTCTGCATGAATCAACGTAAAATTCTAGCAGGAAATGTCATGTTCTCAGTATTGGTGACTGCACACGTGTAAAATGTGGTGATGGAGAGGGGCTGAGCAGTAGCTTCAGCTCTTGGTACAGTGTGAGGCATGGGGGGAGCTGTATCCTCTGGGGAAGAATTAGTTTCCTTGCAACAACTCTCATGTTTCTGGAATTTGTCAGTTTTTGCTTTAATGCTATTTATAGTTCAGCATATATAAACATTGTCCTGTGTTTAGGTGAAAACACAAAGTTTCATTTGAAGTCTGATGTGTGTGGAGTGGGTTTGTGGCAGCAAGAGTTCTTAAAGGTACCCAGGCACTTGGGATTTCTCTGGGAATGTTGAACTGCAGTTCACTAACGATGTGTTTTAGACTGAAGCTGCGTCTGATGCGAGAAAAGCCAGGAGAGTTGTTCCTCTTCTGAAAGCTTGGATTTGACCATAAACTTCTGCCATGAGTTCATAGATTCGCAGAATGGTTTGGAAGGGATTGGAAAGCAACACTTGTTCTCACTTTTGCTCCTGTTGTACAAGGAGCAGCTGCATTTGCTTTTTCTCAGAGATGAGTGCAGCAGTTTGTACAAACCCTTGTAAAAGAGCACTCCTCAGCCTTTACTCCAGCTGGCACTGGCACTGCTACCTGTAGCAGGACAGGAAAATCACAGGCAGACATTCAGGGCTGCTGCTAATCAAAATGTTTAGTGAGGGGCTCCAAAACAAGGGATTGCAACAGTGTGTGTCTGCAGGTGACTATAGAACGCTTTATGTTTCATGTGTAAGTTGAATATATACACGCACTTCCATTCCTTTCTCCTCAAGAAATCCTCTGAGAGCAATGAATTGTCATCATCATCATCTGTCATGACTCATAAAATATTCAGAGTTGACTACAAAAGCTCCTTTCCAAACCCCAAGTTATTGGGTAATTGAGAGCTTGTGTCTTTGGGCTGGTTCTTGGGGATTTTTTTTCGTTTAGGAAATTCATTTTTGACTCTCCAGTGTGGCAAAGGTTCTGTCAGGTCTTTTGCTTTAGAGGGATGCTTACATCCAAGACTCCCACAGGATGATTTTTTTCTCAGGGAGCACATGATTTTTGCAGTAATCCACAAGCAGCACAATTCTAATCTTTGTGAATAATTCCAACAGTATGATAAAGAAGGAGGGAAGGAAAAGCCAGCATTAGAATTGAAGCACATTCCCAAAGATCACAAGACCATTAAGAGCAAATCTTTAATTTCATGCTTCATTGGTAAAGACCAAGTTACTCGAAATGTGGTCTAAACTACGACACCCAGCCTCCATCCCGGAACACCTGGTGAGCACACCTAAGGCTGCAGGTGTACAGGAGGCTGGAATTAACTTGGGAGCTGTAAATAGGAGAGGATGGAGCAAGCTCTTAGGAGGGAACCTTAGGAGGTCTCCTGGGTAACACACAAGGAGGAAGAGAGATCAAACCCACGGGATTAATACAGCACAGGGAAGACATGGAGCTGTTGGAGCAAGCCCTGAGGAGGTCACCGAGTTGATCCAAGAGCTGGTGGCCCTTGGCTCTAGAGCCAGGCTGGGGGAGCTGGGGGTGTTCACCTGGAGAAAAGAAGGCTCCAGGGGGATCTTAGAGTCCCTTCCAGCACCTAAACGGGCTCCAGGAAAGCTGGAGAGGGACTGGAGGCAAGGGATGGAGGGGCAGGACAGAAGGAATGGCTTCCCACTGCCAGAGGGCAGGGATACACGGGTTATTGAGAAGGAATTCCTGGCTGTGAGGGTGGGGAGGCCCTGGCACAGGGTGCCCAGAGCAGCTGTGGCTGCCCCTGCATCCCTGGAAGTGTCCAAGGCCAGGTTGGACAGGGCTTGGAGCAACCTGGGCTAGCAGAAGGTGTCCCTGCCATGGCAGGGGGTGGAACAAAATGGGCTTTAAGGTCTCTTCCCACCCAAATCCAGTCTGTGATTCTAAGACTCCATAGGATGTTGTTAGGATGATGGTGCTAATTTAGGCTTTTTTTCCCTAGGAAGTCAGTTGCACAGTTGGAATTCTGAAAACAGGTTTGTCTCGATTCTCACATGATGTGCTGCCCTCGGGTCTTCCTTCTCGATGAGAACAGTTTCTCTGGAAGTTCATGAATTATTTCTTTGTTTGAACAACTTTGTGTCCTTTGTTTCGGTCTTTAGAATGTGCATCTTAATGTTTGTTTGTTTTCTGAAAAAGTTTTTTCCATGCTGTTACATCCAAGCATTTACTGTGACTTTTTCCAAAGGTTCTGAAAAGGTTGGGTTATAGCTTGTATCTTTTAGGCAAAAACATTATTTCTTTTCTTGCGTAGGACATGGGTGACTTTTTGATCAAGTTCTTTTTGTTCCACAGAATCTGTCTATGACCTTCTCCCAAAGGAGCTGCAGTTACCACCTTCCAGAGAAACATCCATAGCATCCATGAGCCAAACAAGTGGTGGTGAGGCCGGTTCGCCGCCTCCAGCTGTAGTTGCTGCTGGTAAGGACTCTCCTTTATTCTGGTATTTTCTTAAGGTTTGTGACGTTCTGGCCAACATGAACAGTGCTGGCAAAGTTCCGAGTGAAAAAAAGAGCTTGTAGAGAAGTAACAGAGTTCATTCTAGGAGAATGTAGGTGGTATAATTCAGCTGGGTGATCAAAAGCATAAGTTGTTTTATGTTAATGGTTGCTGTGTTTCATATATGCATCTTCATAAGAAATAAATTATCTGTTCCTCTATTCTGTTACGCCGCACAGGCAGTTAACTCCTAGAATGCACTCTGTCTTCCAAGGGAATAAATCCCTGTTTGAACTAAGGCAGAATGCTGACTGACTGTAAACCAGTGGATTCTAGTTAGGATAAAAATGGAATGGGAGATGACATTTTGGGCCATGAAGCTTTTACCAAAATGTGAGGAGGAAGAAAAGGTCATGTTTTCCATTGGGGCCTGAGGAAGTGTAGTATTTAAACTCCTTTCACACACATCTCTAACGTGATGTGGTAAAAAATCCTCAAATACATGAGGATATAGTGTATATCAGCTGGAACTCTGTAAATGACCAGTGTAGTTATTTTTCTAATTGACAACGTATAAAAAAGAGGCATGACCTTTTAATCTGCATCCTTTTCTTACTCCCATCCATGTTCTAGACTTTAAAGACTCCCACTGATCTTCATTAAACATAAAAAAGTGAGGATCTAAGGGCAAACCTTTGGTTTGGGAGATTAGCCTCAGTGCTGCCTTGCATCTGGAATTCTTGTTAGTAACTTGTATTTATTAGTGCACATCTGTGCAATGGGGAAAAAAGATAATTTTGCCCATTATAGATGCGTCTCCCTTCACTGGATTAAGGTGTTTTTTTTTATAATTGGATCCCCATATTTCTCACAAGGCCATGTTCCACTTTCCTAATTGGCGTTAAATTGTTGCTTGAGAAAAAATGTCTATAGGGTAAGGATTCCGATAGCTGCATTATCCCTTCTTCTCTCTCTCCGAGTTCACATGCATTAAATGTTTGTGTGAGAATGTTTCCCAGATTTGCATGGTCCAGGAATCCCAGTCAGAACCTGAAGTGGTTGTAGGTTTGTCAGAGAAACTTTACAGCACTGCTCACCATTCATGTTTTGCCAGAGCTCTCCTGAGAACCTGTGGATTTAACTGTGCACAGTGGAACTTAGTCATTGAAACAATTTGACGCTTTCATTTTATTGAAAGGATTTGATGTTTTTATATCACTCACTAAAAAAGAATAATTTGGGCATCTGTTTCTAAAATCAAGGTGCTTAATGATGGGTTTGGTTCATAAACAGCAATAACTGAATCTCGTACAAACATGTATCCTAAAAACAACTGAACAAAAACACCCCACAAACCCTGTTACACTCTAAATCCACAGACAGGCCTGAACTGCTAATTAATTCTGTACCTAACAGAAAAGACTTAAACTTGAATGGAACTAAAAGTCTGTTGCCTCCAGGTATTTGATGTCTGCCAACAGCCAGTCCAGATCCTTTAAAAAACCTGAGATGCATTAGGTGTGTTTGGGTTAAACTGCAGCACAAGTTTCTGGAATGAAAAACTTCAAAAATTGATGTTGAGGCTTCTTGTTAACATGGAAAGGAGACCTGATAGTTCATTCACCTATGAACACTTTTCAATGTCAGGGACCACAGAGGGTCACAAAGACTGAGCAGATACCAAGCTGAGAGCTGTGACTGTTCAGCATGGAGAAGGGTCCAGAGTGACCTTAGAGCTCTTCCAGTGCCCAAAGGGGCTCCAGGAGACCTGGAGAGGGACTTGGGACAACGACCTGGAGTGATAGTTGTTAAAAATTCTGTTTAAACTGCACTGCCCAACAAGAAAAATGCCAGAGGAACGAAGACCCGTTTTGTTTCCATTGCTGGTCTGAACGTGGCACGTTCTGTCTTGTGTTCTTCCTGTAGCTGTACCCCCTTGGTAGAGAAAAGGGTGGTTTACTATTTTCTTTAATTGTTACGGGGTTTCTGCAGCGTCTTTGAGAGGTTGCCACCACACTTTCAGTCTGTTACCCTGCCTCAAGTAGTAACGAGAGGTCTAGCTGGGGTCTCTTCACAGAAAAACTATCCTGGGCTTTGTGCAAACCAGGTGCTTACACAGGGAAACAAATGTATATTTTACACTTACATTTCAAAGGATTAAGATTGACTGTCACTTGCATACATCAAATGTTTCATAGCAGACTGTAGGCAGATTTTTGAGGAGCTGACACTGTACAGGAGCAGGGTAAGGAGAGGGGACTGGCAACCTCTTGTTCTGTATCTGAAATTTTCTCCTTGTTTTGTGTAAGTCTTTTTTTGTCTCATTTTACTTGCCTTAAAACCTCCTTTTTTAGGAATGGGAGGGAAATGATATGATAGTTCAGACTGCACAGGGCTGTAGGTAATCTCATTTACTCTTGTTTTTAAAAGGAAGGGCTAATATGAACCGCCAGCCACACCATGTAGAATTCCCCTGCAGATCTGATTACTCTGGATAATGAGAGGATTCCATGACAGGGATTGATCCAAAGTGTTCAGAAATTTTTGCTGCTCCTCTAGTAGTTCACACAGCTTGTTCTCTGCTTCCTGAAATGCAGAGTAAGGCAGTATCTGTCTGAAATTCAGCTTACTCAAGGCTTTTTTGTCACCTTGCTGTGGGATTGTGTCCCATATAAATCATATTGTAGGTTGGAAATACTGCTGCAGTTAACTCCTGGTTTTTTTGGAGGAGCAGGATAGGCTGGTTTTAGCAATGATGACCTCACGAGGACAGACTTCTAGTTCTTCTTCCATCTGGAAATTTGTTTTGTGATTTACAGAACACTTGTAAGAGTATGAAAACGGAATGTTGCTGATTGGATTTTCATTAATTTGTTAATAAATGTGTATCTCCTATTCATTAATCCAGACAAAAGAGGTGTTACCCACTCTCTGAATATCAAACAGATGAGTATGATTTCATAGAACTCTGGGATTTTGAGCTGCTATCTCAAGCTTCTCATTCTTGTAATTTTCTGTAGTTCTGGAAGGCAGAAGGGAGGGAACAGATCTGTTTTTACCCCTGGAAATGTTCCCTGGGCTCGCTACTTGAATTCCAGTGTCTTTGTTCAGGGGACAGGAAAAGGAGGATTTTGCCTGGTGCAGCACCATAAACACATTAAATATGAATCATCTCCAAACTCTGAAATGCATGAGGGTGTCATGCTGAGAGATGTCATTGTGTGCTCTGCCTGGAGATGTTACATGAAATGAATGTGCCTGAAGCTTTCCCGGTGCTCCCGCGCAGCGTTTGTGAGCTCCAGTTGCGAGGAGCGATGCTCGAGTCTCTTCTCAGGTGGTTCTAAAAGGCTGAACAATTTTTTGGTGTTGATCAAGACACCTTGAACCTTAAAATGCTTAAAATTCCCTCTGCCGGTTTAAGTCCTTTCTCAAAGGTGTCTTTCCAGATTGTAGGTAGTACATGGTTCTTGTCTTTGGGGGATGATCAGGAGTATTTTTGACCATATTCTTTAGATGAGTGTTACTTTTTCATGTTTTATCTCCAGTACCAGGAATGCTCAAACCTTCTGAATCCCAGTGAACTGGTTCAGAACTGGTTCAGTGAACTGGTACAGAAACTCACTTCCCTTCTCGACATCCCTTGTTCTTCCTGCAGCAAAAGTTGGAATGACATGCTTCATCTTGTTGATCTCTCAAGCTGCTTTCCATTTCCCACAGAGGCAAATCTATATTTATTTCCATGTTTTTTGTATTGCTGTCCAGTTTCCAGTTCTTAGTTTCCAGTGGAACTCTCCAGAGTGGTGTTCTTGCTGCAGCAGAAGGGAGCAGGTTTTGTGCTACTGAAATGTATTTTCTGATCTCTTCTTTTGCATTCTCCATATTGGGATACAGTAAATCTGTGACGTTGTGAAGTCTTCAGGCTCCCAAATGCCTATGATTACATCCTAGGAAAATAGTAGGTAAATGATGGAACTTTATCTTTTTGTGAGCAGTTTTATGCTTCTTTTTATTTTTAATTAAAGGGACAGTCTACTTGTCCAAACAGATGTAATTGGCTTTTTTGATTTGAGTTGTAATTGAAATGTTGCCATACGCATCTTTGGTCATTTGAATTATGAAAATAAGGCTTTGCTTCTGAATTGCTACTTTAGAGACATGGATAAAGATATCTGCATTGCCTGTGGGGTAGAGACTGGGTCATGTTTTCTGTGCCAAAATAAGGCTTTTCCATCCTTCTCCAACGGAAGAGTCTAATGAAGCCTCAAAATGGAGATGGGTTTGTTTTGGTTTAGTTTTCCCTGAGTGGCTTCTCAGGCTTCTTCATTTTTATTTTTACTGAAAATATTTTGTTCAGTTGTCATCCTTCCTGGTGTCATTAGTCAGTTTTTCCTGTTGATACAGAAATAATTACCAGAGATTTCAAAGGGGATCTCAGTGCTGTCCCCAGTTCTCTTATCCTGGGCTTACGGTTGCACGTTGTAAACAAATGAGCAGAAAAAAAGATTCTTCTTTGTAGTTGGTCTCCGATGCCTGTAAAAACTTCCATTTCTTTGTAGGCTTTTCCCTTCCTCTTCCCACCGCCCTCCCAGTTGGAAATGCCTTCCTGTCATTTCCAGGAGGATGTCTTCCGGGGATTTCTGTCTGCAGCCTGCTTGCTGCAGTCACGAGTCAAATACTTCTTTCTTACACAAAGCACTTCAGGCAGACCCTAATGCTTGTTCAAAACTCACCCTCCTGCTGCTGCACATGGCTTTAGGTGTTTTTCCTGGAAGTTCATGTCCCAAAAGAGCTGTAGTGGAGCCCAGTCTGGAGAGGCCAGGTCATGATGAGGGTCAGCTTAGCTTGGAGAGGTTCTTTCATCATTCCAAAGGGTCTTCTGGTGAGACATCATTGCTGGGAAGTGCCAGAGATAAAGATTTTTCTTACTGTTTCCATTTTATGGAAACATTTTAGGTGTGTTCTCTCCAAATTGAGTTGGAATATCCCAGTTGTACGGAGTCGTGTGTGTGTTGAGGGCCTTACTGCTCCAGGGACTTCCTTAGAATTCCATATTTACATTGGTTTTCATGTCTAGTTAATATCTTTTCTCTAAATTGTTTGTTTTCAGTCTTCATGAATTTCACATCTAGTTCACATCTTTTTTCTAAATTAAATTTATTTTCAGTCTTCATGGATTTCATACAGTCAGTGCACCCAGTTTTCTAGAACTGCTCAATCAAACAGAAACTGTTTCATCGTTCTGTGAGGTTTTTTTCTTTCAGCAATTTCTTGCATTAAATGGCTGCTGTTTTTAGATCAGAAAGACTTGAACTGCTTTGTGGCAGGAGAATCCCCTGTTCTGTAAGGAATAATGGCAAACCGAGGCAGCGAGGGGCAAGAGCAATCCCACTGTGGCACTACTTGGGCACCTCCTTCTGCAGCAGCGTCGTGAAGGCCAAGAGCAGTTCTTGGTTTCTTAGGGAAGCCCCATCCCTGAACCTAAAAGATAAAATAGTTTGTTTCTTAAACTGAGGTGTTCTTTGCCCCATCCATCGATCCTGACGTCTCGTGCAGGGAGCTGGGGAGGTGCTGAGGGCTGGCAGGCAGGGCTTGGAGAGAGCAGCTGTGGGTCCCAGAGTTCTGCTTGCTTGGAATCAGCCTTTTGCACTGAGTGGGAAGGATCTAAGATCCATGGAATTGGTGTGTGTCAGCCACTAACAAAAGTTCTCCTTAGATACCTAAACTTGAGTGTTAATTGAATAATGGGAGTCATAACAAAACCATTGATTGATGTATTTTACCCAAAGTATAATAATACACTGCTTGGGTCAGCATGGGAATGTAAAGGGGAATTTACACTGTTGGGCTTAATGTAAATTAAATTAACCTACCTATCTTGAATCTGAGTGTGTTTAATAACTGGTGAATTGGATTGCTTTATGATATTTGCTGGGATGCTAGTTTTTTTCTCTATTAATACACTTAACTTGCATTCTAGCTTCGCCATTCAGAGACAGGCATCGAGTGGTGGGTTGTGTGACAGTGTCTGTCAATAGTGAAGACAAATAGTGCCAGAGACACTTAACCCATCCAATCTCACCCAGGGTATAGGTCGGTCTTGTTTTCAGACTTCTNTCTGAATAGTGGATTGATACTGATTTGAAACTAAACTTTTTGGAAAAGTTTTTGACATGACATCAGTAATACAAGGAGAAGAAAAGTAGAACCCCAAGTTTGGCATGTGAGGTGTTGAAAGCAGGTTTGCAGCCACTTTGTAAGTTCTGGGTTTTAACTTTAAACCTTTGACAACACAAAGGTTGATGATGGAAATTTTGCACAGTTTCCTTCTGGGTCTGTCCTGAAATTGTTCTTCTGTGTCCAGGGGTTCAAATAAGCCAATTAACATAAAAAAAAAAAAATCTTACCAATGACATGACATGTTAGATAAATTAACACTTTTACTAAAAGTTATACTTCACATACTAAGTTTATTCAGCACTTCATCCTCACCCTGTGGGTGAGTTTTCATTTTTGACACTTGTTTTCTGCACAGAACATAAAGGATACCATGGGATGCAGGGGAAATACTGAGAAAACAATTACTTCTTTAATGGCTTTTTGCTTGTCCTGACTGTCCATGCACAGGTGGCTGGAAAACTTGTGAAACCAAAAATACCTTCAGCTTATTTATTTGTTCTTTATAGTCTTGAACTTTCCAGTCTGGGAAATTACTTGCTTTTGCAATTAAAAAGTAAAGTCATCAGGACACTGTTTCTGTTTGAGGACTTGGGAATCCTTGTTATATTTAAGGGTATTTGAAGAGTGAACAAGGATTTCAGGATTGGCTCCATAGAAGTGTTACCTGAAAAGACTCCCTCAATGCCAAGTAGTGATTTTTTTCCTCTCTCCTGCCTTTCCAAACCTCTTTTTTTAGAGGCTGAATGCTTTGTTTTACTTCATAGGAGACTAGGATACAGAAAATATGTCCTTGCCTTGGTTGCTAATGCAGGAGGTAATAAACTTTCTTTTTTTTTTTTTTTTGGTACTGAAAAGAAAAAACCTGCCCTGGTTTGCTCACAGGGACACTCTTTTCTGTGTGCTCCCTTACTTTCAATCCTTGTGCTGGACTGATTGATACAATTCTGCCTCTTTTAAGGGAGGAAAACTTATAGCACAGGCAATAAAATCTGAATTAGTTCTTCCAGCTCCCTTTGATGTTACAGTGATGGCAGTCAAGAGGTTCAGGAGGTTTTGTTTCAACAGTGATCACAGTTGCTCTAATGTGGAATATTCTTTTCTCTTGTTTTTTATTTAAAAAAGGAGAAAAAAAACCCCACCTTGTGATGCTGATGCACATTTCATTTCTATTCCTGAGGCTGCACACTTGCCATGACAAGCACTTGGCTTCCATTCAGTGTCATTGCTCTGAAAGCAAGTTTGATTTTGAGACTGTGTTAAATGAAATATATTCAGTCTTCTATTTCAAAATGTACCTACTCACTTAAAAATACATATATGTATTTGTCATTGCACGCTCTGTTAAATTGCAAATCATGAGCCAGCTGTACCAATTCCCATTAATATGTGTTTAAAGAAAGTAAAATAAAAGGAATGCTCAAAGCTGGGGAAGGTGTGTGTATGCTCTCACCTTGTAAAACAACACAAGTTAAGTTAGAATTACTAAATTACTTATTTCCCAAAATGCAGCACGTTCATCCAAGAAATCTCTTTTGGGTGTCAGATACAAATGTCACTGGCTTTGGAATAAAATGATGGACCCAAATGGGAGCCATGTAGAGCACTGTTTATTCATTGCAGTAACATGGTGAATTCTTATTTGATTGACCCAGTTTATTTATTAGTTCAAAGGAAGATGAATTGGCTCAAGGCCTGCATACTCTGAGAAAACATAGATTTCACTGTTTCTTAATATTTTCATAACTTAAAATGTTACTGAAACAATTACTAATTAATCTAATTTATGCCCCCAAAAGATTTTAAATCTGTGTATCTGACTTTTCCAATACAGCTAGTTTATTCTATTTGCTGCAATATTTATCATACTTTCTTATTTATGGGTAGTAATGGCATTAACTTATTATATAAGGCTAAAGATAGGTTTTCCTGCCATTGCTGTTCAATTTGGGTTTATTTCCAAAAATCTAATCTTACCATTACACAGGGTCATCTCTGGTAAATGGAGGAGAGTGTAACCAATTTATAATGGACAATGTTTATTTACTTTTTAAAAGTATAAAGGCCCGCATACACGTATTCTATATAAGTGCTTTTTAACTTCTAGAAAAAGAAAGGAGAAATTGTTTTGAAGAGCAGTAGTGGTGATATTGCAATAATGATAGTATTCCACAATGCTGCACCCTAAGACAACACTACCGTCACCAGCTCTTTTAGCTTCATGCTGAAAAGCATTTGGTTCAGTGATATATTTATTTTTTTCCCTAGGAAGGTGAGGGAAAAGTGCAGGTTTTGCATTCCTGGCCAGGAGATGCACTGAAGCACCAGCTGAGCCCAGTGCTTGGTGTACGTGGCCCACGCAGAGCTGAGCCGGGGGGGTCCAAGGTTTTCTTACACTCCCAGGACAGATGTGAAAAGATAAATCTGATATTAATTATTTCTGGTGGAGGAGGAGTCCTGCAGTGGAAGCCCTGCTGCCTGTTCCGTGTGTGTAATGATTTCCCGGTCTGAGTCCTTGTCCCACAGAGCCTGGCGTGCCCACGCTGCCTCGGGCTCCTCCCCGAATTCATTTACTGACCTTTCCTGGGGCAAATCCTGGGATTCAGCCCCCCAGTCCTGCAGCTCGGCCGGGTGCTCCAGGGGGTCCCTGGGCGCACTTCTGCTTCTCCTTGGAGGTATAAATGATGGATGGAAACGAATCCTCTTTACCAAAACAAACATCCCAAGTAGCAATGGGCTGTCTCAACTCAAAGTGGCTGCAAATCAGCTCCTAAATATTGTCACTGAGATGAATATCTAGATTTAATAGTTCTTGCCAATCCTATAAATGTTTTTGAAAGAAGCATTGCATTAATGCATGATACAGAAAGGAGAAATTTGCCTTTAAATTGGAATGCAAAGTGACTGAATTCTTCAATTTCAGCCACTGTACTTGCCAAAGAACAAGCTGGAAAATGGAACTGGTATCATTCAGCTGCTCCTGGTTCACTGGGAGGCTCGGGGAAGGCAGAATAGTGTATTGATAAACTGTAATGACCTCTAAATTTGATAGTCTGAAGTGGTGTAAGTTTGCTTTTGCATTCATTTAGCCCAGGAAGACTGTAGGAAACGGTAATGGTTTAAAAATTCTTTATTATCAATCATTGATACTCCCAGTAATTCCCAGTATAGGAAAGTTGGCTGAGTTTTACTGTTAATAAGATGTATATATCATGGCTGAACGTACTTTATTCTGTTACTTTTAAATAACTAAAACTGTACAGAATTGTCCAACAGCCTCTAAATCTTTTAGACTTGAGAGACTATTATAATATTTTGGATTTTTAAAAAATTCCAAGCAGCAAAAAGGGAAACATCTTGTTCCTCTTAGTTATAGGGATTACCTGTATGGTGGCAGAAACTAGCTGAACAAACATACTGTATTATTATGTATATATTTAATGTACAATTTGTTTCCAAAATTAGGTTACTTCAGTGTTTCTGATTTATCAGGGGTGGGTGGCAGTGCAGAAATACAGAAAACAGGGTCTCCCCACAGGAAGCTAAAATCTGACTATAAAATTCAGTTATTCCTTAGTGAGCTACAGCTGATTGAAATAAATACATATGTTTGCATGGCCTGCTTCCCTTGGGATATTTAACTTGTGTTACGTATTCCATTGATTTGTCTATTTAAATTCTTCAATGGCAACAATTATGGTGTTCTCCAGAAATCTTCAGGGGTTTGGTTTAATAATTTTCGTGTTTCTAAACCAAATTGAGCTCTGGGACCTCTGCAGAAGTTGCAGTCACAGTGTCGGAAATTTCCTGTTTAATGTGAATTTTTCAGAGGTCTGTCCCAAGCCATCTCTGTGGAAGGGACCAGTAAAGTCTGAGAGAAACTGGTCCCAGTGACTGAACATGTCAAATTGCAGAAATTCCCAGTCCTTGGGATCAGCGTGTCTCCAACACAGATACCTCAGCCCTGTTTTGAACCTTCAAAATCAACAGCTCGCTCATAGTGACTGATACCAGTTCCATTTTGCCTACCAATTCAGTTGATTTTATATTTTATTTCTCATTTATGATGGAATAATCAGCAGCTCTTTTTCTCATTTATTTTCTCATATTTTTATTCCAGGATTTGCCTCTGAAGCAGGGAGTGTCTGCATTAAAAATGACCTGTAGTTCTCTGCTTCATAGGTTAGAAACTTATTTTAATATTTTGTGGCTAAGCACAGTCCCATCTTTTTCAAAAAAAAACCAAAACCAAAAAAATTTACATTTCCAACAATAGATTGTTTAATTGGCATTGAATGCGGATTATAAGCACTTTGCTTTGGGGCTATTTTAGATGAAATGGCTTCTACACCAATAATTAGTCCAGCTGAGGCAACGAAAGCTCTATTTACTCGCAGCCATTTGTATGAATTAACATTAAGTCGTAAAAAAATTTGATTACAGTGGTGCTAAGACTTGTTTGGACATTTCCAAAGCATTGGCTAGGCTGTATTGCTTTAAGCACTTCCATTCCAAAACCGAACCAAATTCCAAACATTTCTTGGGGGAAAGCAATCGGTTCCTAAATCACCTTGATCTCACTGGGACTGCTATAGCCAGCGCACGCCCCGCCACGGGTCCTGTATTTACTTGTGAATTGTACACCGCAGATGCTTCTTCAGCTCCCTCCTCTTCCTCCATGGGCGGTGCTTGCAGCTCCTTTACCACCTCTTCCAGCCCTACCATTTACTCTACCTCAGTCACCGACAGCAAGGCTATGCAAGTGGAGAGCTGCTCCGCGGCCGTGGGGGTAAGTACCCGAGGGGTAAGTGAGCAGCAGATAACCAGTGCCACAGCCCAGCAGCACCCGGCCACGCCGAAGCGCCACACAGTCCTGTACATCTCGCCACCACCCGAGGACTTGCTGGACAACAGCCGGATGTCCTGCCAGGATGAGGGCTGTGGATTGGAGTCAGAGCAGAGCTGCAGTATGTGGATGGAGGATTCACCCTCCAACTTCAGTAACATGAGTACCAGTTCCTACAATGATAACACTGAGGTGCCACGTAAATCGCGCAAGCGCAACCCAAAGCAGAGGCCAGGGATCAAACGCCGAGATTGCGAAGAGTCCAACATGGATATCTTTGATGCCGACAGTGCCAAAGCGCCTCACTATGTCCTTTCTCAGCTCAGCACGGACAGCAAAAGCAACTCAAAAGCAGGAAATGGGTTGGTATCTGCTTTTTTTTTTTTTTT
>WAAG01011922.1:102333-114471 GCA_013390105.1 Tichodroma muraria | reverse complement strand
TTTTTTTTAAATAAAAGAAAAAACATTCTATCTCCGTATGTAAACCCAAACGAATAAAAGTGCCCCCGTGCCCTGGCAAATGTTCTGCTTAGGTTCTCACATAAACCCCTCCCTTCTCTGCTGTCCCTGTCATGTCCTAACCCAGGATAAGTTCTTCCTGCCCACAGAAATTGTGGCTGCCCATCCCTGGAAGTGTCCAAGGCCAGGCTCAACGGGGCTTGGAGCAACCTGGGCTAGTGGAAGGTGTCCCTGTCCATGGCAGAAGGTGCAATTGGATCTCTTGAAGGTCCCTTTCAACACAAACCACTCCATGACTCTGTGATAAAGTTCTCATTAGACTTGTTAATCTTTATTTAGAAGATAAAGCTAAACTTTCCTGCAGCAATTAAATGCAGCACTGATAAGCTCATCTGTTCTTTAAGTGAAATTCCCGAAAGGCTACACAATTCCATTTATAAAATGGCAATGAAAATGCATTTTAAAAGCAAGGCAAAGTGGAGTTGGTGCATCCTGAATGTTTGTTTGCAGGATTTTATGTGAGGATTTCAGTCTGTACACTTCACCCGCTGCTCTATTTGTCACATAGATATAGGGATGAGAGTAGAACCTAACGGTTAATGTCTTATTAAGATTTCTCACAGTTTAAATTATCCCTTGCTTTACTTTTTTATGAAATGTTAAGACAATACGGTGAACCAGTTTTTGGTTTTTCCTTGTGAATTCACTTCTGTATTTGATTTTTTCAGAAATAAATCTCTAATGCTGTTTCTCTCTGTGCTTCTGGGTCGTGTGCGTGTGTCTGCGTGGGCACGCCTGGGTGGTGGCCCCTCATCTCTCACTTCACACTGTTCACTAAATGCATTCCAGTGGCTGCTTAAAGAGGACAATTCCATCAGTTTGCAAGAGTGTGTTGATACATTTCTTTTTTTCTTTTATTTTTTTAACTTGTTGCTTTTTTAGTACTTTTTAAATGGTCAAATGGGCAGATTTGGCTCTTTTATTTTGGGCTTTTGTGGGGGCAGGAGTGCATTTTGGTTTCACTTTTATGTCTGTGCTTGCAGTACGTTCTGACGTTCATCACAGCAACGGTGAATATTAAAATTTGACTGATGGCAAAGATGATGAACTTCTCATATCCCAAAGGGAAAGAGCCTGGAGTCTGTATTCCCAGGGTCAGTGCAGTTCCATACTTAAAATATCACTGTGAAAAGCAGTTCTGAGAACATGTCCTGAGTGTGCTGCTGCTTCCTGGGCATGGTAGCCTCTGGCCTCGGGGTTTTCACCAGCCAAAATCGATGGTAATGAAGTAAAATACTAGTACCTGGTAGACCCCGGGCTGCTTGGAATGAGGAAAGTGTCTCCCCCAGCTCCGAGGGACCAGGCTTGCCCTTACAGAGGGGAAAAGCTTTGTGGAGAGACAAGAACTGTGTCACTGTAAGTGTGATCTCAGGGAGGTTTTGTAAACTCTGAAAGAATATGTGAGGTCTTGGTCTAAAAACATAACAAGACTTCCCCAAAAACAGAAAAATCTGTGGGTTCTGTGAGTGCAGAGGGGAAGAAGAAAGTGGAATATTTTTCCTTATGTGTTGCAGGCCAGAACTGCAGGAAAACTCACAGGTAACAGAATCGTCCTTGGAATTAAATGCTCCGGGATAAGAAGTGGCCAAGATCTTAGAAAACTTTATTTTGCCATTGGAATATGGAGGTTTGGCCTTACAAATCTGGGTCACCGTAGTGACTGGAGTTTTTTAAGCTTCCCAGCCTGGTGGAGCTCAGCCAGGGGAGTTCATTTACTTTTGGCTTAAAGAAAAGAGCAAGAAAGCTGCCGTGCTCCGTGGTGAATGGAAATGGCATTTGCCCCTAAAGAGACAGTTGTTAAAAGCCAGGAAGAGAAAGAATAAGTTCCTGTGGAAACTTGGAATTTGTGAAAGCCTTTTAGAAGTGGATGAATTGGTGGTGATTCAGGGCAGAGACTCAGGTTTCCCTGGTCTCACTTTCACTTTCAGGTCTGCCCTTCCTGCGAGCAGCCCTGATGGCAGAGCAGGACCAGGCCGAGCTCCTCAGGAGATCTGTTTGAGTGGATTCATAGGATTTGCCACTCACATTTATTCCTTTTAAAAAAAGAAGTGCTAGATTAGAGGATATTTTATCTGGTAATGATCAGATTAATAAATGTGTGTGTGTGAAATGTACAGGCGTGAATATTTGCGGTATGAATAAACTGAATTAAAATTAATTCATTAATTGAAATGATGTATTAATTGATTCATCCTCGTATTTTGAGGAGAAAGACCACTGAGAAGTTCTGGTGAAGGCTTTAAATTGCCTCCAGGTTTGGCTAATTGATTGAAAATAATGATTAGGTTTCTAGAGGAAAGACTAAAATAATTTTGAGGGATATCTCTGCATAAATATGATAATGATAAAATATTAATGTGCTGACAATTAAGGTAGTTGGGATTTAAGGGTACAGTTCTGGAGGAGTCAGTGTTAGTGTCACTGCTGAAAAGTGGCACTGGGAGTGGTAAAGGTGAATTTCATTTTGATGGCTGGCTCTCCAGTGTTTCTCTTCCAAATTCAACTGTATCCTGGTCTCCCCAGTGACTACACTGAGCAGAGTAATCAGGACTGCTTGGCAGGAAGATAGTTCTCTTGTAAGATGGTATTATTATTATAATTTTGCAGGGTTTTATGCTAGTTTTTATCTGGTTCCTGCCTCTGCTGGGTACTGGTTGAGGATGAGTGTGGAATGCAGCCAGGGCCCTGGCTGGGCTCTCCACAGTGAGGTGCTTAACCTTCATGGGCAGAAAATGGGAATGGAAATATCCAAAGCACCAACTCTGAACCCTTTTTTTATGTGTAGTGAAAGGTTTTGGAAGGCTTAATGGAAATAAGAGAGTGACAAATAGGACCTGTTGCGTTGGGCAGAGTGATGGTCTTAAACTAAAAGAGAATTGATTTAGTGTAGATCAGAGGAGGAACTTTTTTGCAAGGTGGGTGCTGAGGCCCTGGCACAGGGTGCCCAGAGAAGCTGGGGCTGCCCTTGGATCCCTGGAATTGCCCAAGGCCAGGCTGGACACTGGGGCTTGGAGCATCCTGGGGTAGCAGAAAGTGTCCCTGCTCATGGCAGGGGTGGGACTGGATGAGCTCTAGAGGTCCCTCCCAGCCCTCGCTGCTGTGCTATGATGCCATGGCTTGCAGGGCTGTGAGATGTGGTGGGCTGGGGGGCAAAGTGCCCGACCTTTCCTGGGCAGGAAAAGGAGCAGGGCAGGGCTGGAATCAGGGGCACGTCCAGGGGCTGCTCTGTGCACAGCAGGAGCTCTAGGAAAGGTGTGCATCATGTTTGTCATCTGGTAGTTGAGAAGAACAGGCTCACCCCAGCTCCAGGTCAGTAAGAACCTCGTGCAGTGGCAAAGCTCCCAGGGAAGAATTTTGAAAAAAAAAGCAGTTTTCACCCTATTTGAGAAGGAAAAAATCCTGGATAAATTACTTCAGTAACTTGCATGTTGAAATGGGATTTGTTTTTTAAGCAATCCGCAGCTGTTATTTAAAACTGCTTTCTTCCCAGGCATTAGCTGTTAGCAGCCATGTTTTGCTAGGAAGAAAGAATATGCCATTTGCATGAATCATGGAGCCCTTTTCCTGCCTGCACCACGTACTGTGGCACATTCACATTTCCTAGTGGGAAAGGAGTTTCTTGGACTGCAAGTTCATTACCAAATCCTGGTCTGAGTAGGACCAAGGGTTATTTCCCATTGTGCTTTAAAGGGAACCCAAAATGGCTTATGTGCTGCTAGACTTGGGAGGACTCCTTCATCCTGGTTTTAATTATGGAACTGAGAACAAGCCACTACGTCTTCTGTAACGCACCTGGAAAGAAAGGCCTCGTGCATACACTGATCTAACATTGGTGCAGAGCTTTTACAATAACTAATTGGGTTTTAGCATAAATTGGTCAATCCGTTTAGGCAGAAATCGGAGCTGGAGTTTTCATGGATATACAAGTTGAGGTGGAGACAGGCATGAGGCTATTTTCCTGTTTCAAGAAGTGTCATTTAACCTTAAATCCATCCAGCGTGTGTGTATGTGTGTGTTTGTCACAGCAGCAAAACAGCTTGTTCAGGCTGTGTCATAGACTCTGAAAAAGCAGGTTATGAGCCGCCTTCTGTTCATTAACATCATTTGATGCTAATTGCTTCCCCCTTCCTTTATGTTTGCTCTCTGAAAAGCAGTTCCCATGTGCTCTGGATGGAGGAGGCAGGGAAGCACCATTTCTCTTCATCCTGCAGGTCTCCTCTGGGAGAAAGAGAATTTCAAAGTTTGCTCTCAACTACAAATCTTCCATCCGTTAATACGCGCTCTTTGCCTTTTTAGCTTTTCTGTGATTTGGAGTGTTTTTACTGGGGAGCTGCTTCTAACATCTTCTTGATGGTGTGTTTTGACTTCTCAGAGCATCAGAGAACCAGAAGGGAGCTGGAGGGAAGAAGACCCCAATGTTGTGTGGTCAGTACCCGACTAAGAGTGAGGGGAAGGAGCTGAAGATCATGGTGCAGCCGGAGACCCAGCACAGGGCTCGGTACCTGACCGAGGGCAGCCGGGGCTCCGTCAAGGACCGGACGCAGCAGGGCTTTCCCACTGTGAAGGTAGGCTGGGGACACAGGCACTGCCTTCCCAGGGCTGCCCCAGGGGCACGGCAGCTTCAGTTCAAGGGGCCTCCAGGCTCTGGAGTGCTGAGGGAGCAGACCGTGCAGTTTCTGGGCTGGAGGGGCTGGACAGGGTCTCTCCTTGCAGGTCACGAGTCTTACTGGCATCACAGAGTTACTGCAGGAGGGAGGCTGCATGCCAAGGCAGGGATATAAAATCTGGGATGCACATCCTGTTAGGCTGCAGTTCCATGGGCTGTGTGAATACACAGACATTCCCAAAAAAATCAACTTACAAGAATGGGATGGTGGAGTGCCCTAACTGTTTGATGGCTGGTGACAGTGGGCCATCATTGTCCAGTGGTAGTAAAGACATAAACCCAGGTTTCATTTAAAAAAAAAAAAATTATAAGGGGGGATGTTTTTGTTTTGTTGGGGATTTATTTTTTTTTGATTGCTTGGTGGTTTTTGTTCTTTTTTTTTAATTCATCTGTATCTGAGTTGACATATACAGTGTTTTTCAAGTGAGTCTTGGAGATCTCACAGGTGTGTTGTACAGGTGGTACTGCTCAGTGTATTTAGCATGGTACAGGTGGAGTTGGTAGAGGTAGATGTGGATGAGAAGTGGAGAATGGGGGCAAGGAAAGAGGCAGCATTTACGTGCACGCTTGACAGTTGCAGACTGTTTTTCCTCTGTGGACTTCGATGCCTTAAAATTCAGGTGCTGAAGGCCTCTTGCTCTGAGGAGAAACACAAGAAGGTTACAAGGAGATCTTTGACATTTCTGCTCAGGAAGGAAGACTGAGGCTGTCCTCCAGGGACTGCACACGAATGCACAGAGTGGGAATTCGCAAGTCTTGTTTCTTCCCTGTGTACTCTGGGGAGAGCAGTTGGAGAGCTTGAGGACTTGGGAAGGTTTCCTAATGGAAATGGTAGAGACTTACCAGGAGCAAGGCTGGGCTTGACTTAGGGTAACAAACAGAAGAACTGATGTCAAATATCCTCCCACAAGTGATTGTGAGAGTCACCAGAGAGCTGAGTCCAGGCCAGCACCGCACTGGCACCACGGCAGATGGCATACTGGGCATACTGGGAGGAGTGTGGCCAGCAGGTTGAGCAAGTAGACAGCTAGGTTTTGTTATCACATAGATTAGGAGGGTGAAAGACATTTTATTTCATATTTTTTCTTAGTTATGTCACTTTGAGAAAGCAGCAATTCAGTTCTCAACCCAAACTAACTTAGCAGGTCCACAAAGAGATGTTTGTTTGTGACACAGCCCTTAAAATTTGTGCTGACTGCTGCTGACAGAATACAGAAGTAGGCTTATCTTCAAAATCCTGTTCAGCAGTGTTGGGAATGCCAGCAGCCCTTCACTCAGTCCTCCTGAGCAATGCAGAACTCCAGTAAAGTTTCATAAGAAAAGAATCCATTCATATTGGCTTGTTGCTATGGGGATTTAGTGCTCATTTATGTGGATTTTCTTAATGGGCCTTTGTTCATCTGAATTTCCTTTTAACTCCTTTCCCAGTTCCTCTTTAGCACCCATCAGTGAAAATTCTCTTTGGAAGAGTCTCATGTTACTGAATTCCTGGAAGTTCCAGTTTGCTTTACCAGTAGGCAGAGGAGTTCGTACCCTGTAGATAAAACTCTGCCAGGACTGGACAGACAAATGAGTCAGTGAATCTTCAGGAAATCCGACCTGGTGGGAAAAAAACTATGTTTCTGACAAGGGGGTTTTTTGTTTTGTTTGTGGGGTTTAAAGGTGGGGAAGGACAGAGTAAAGAAGTTGGTGCTCAGCAGGGATCTGGCGCTTGGGAGCGGCTCAGGTGCGTGGCCTTAACGCAGGCCAAGGAGGAGAAGCAGGTTCAGTGGCCATTTAAATAAAACTCTGTTCTGGATGACTTAGAACTTGAGTCTACAATCAGTGTGCAGCATTAAAATTGTATAACCAAGCCTTAATCCAGGCACTGGCTGCTGAGCCCTTTGTTGTGAGCTGTGCTTGTAGTTCCTGTGTGGATGCCTGTGCTGGGCCACCTCCAGAGGTCTTGGGGCTTTGCTCATCTCTGACAGTCACATTTGCTATTTGCTCCTCTTGGACACGAGCACACAATGATCTTAGCAGTATTTGCTGGTTTATTTCTTTCTTTCCTTTATTCAAACTTGTTACAAACCTCAGAACTACATTTTTTAAGTGTGTCAGGGAATAATCCCCCAAGAGATTCTCCAGAGGATTCTGCTCTCATTTGCATCTCCTCACTACTAAAAATGGAGCTGTAGGTGTTGTCTGGGCTTCCAGGCCTCGGACAAAAGACAACACTGTCACCCAGAAATCCTTGAGCAACAAGTGTGTCTCAGTGGAAACACTAAAATACTCATTTTATCTCCTAGAATGCTCTGGCAAGGAATTTCCATCTCTGGCCTGGGAATTTGCCAACAATCTAATGTTTCTTTGCACTTGGAGTATTTTTCTTAACTATTTCCGAAAAAAAGAGAGAATTTCCTTTGTAATGCAATGTCCAGGTTTACTTCAGGACTTCTTTTAGCTCAGAGTATTTTTAGTCTGTGGCACCAGTGGGATCCCACTAATAAAAAAAGGGATTAAGAGGACACAAGCCATTTCATGCCAGGGTGTTGATGTTACAAAAATGAACGTATTTTTCACTGACATGTTCTGGGATAATTATGGCTTGCACGCGGGGTTGCGGGAAGATGTTTTAATGTCTGACCTGCTATTATTTATGAAGTGTTTCAGTGAATCCTGACATTCTTACCTTTTAAGTAGGAGATGTCAGGTTACCATTTTTAATTTTTGTTTTGGTGTCTGAAGGAAATCTGGGCTTATGTGGTTGGATGGTTGGACCATTCAATCATCCCATTTCTCCCTCTGCTTCCCTTTCATCCTATTCTGACTCCTTGAGGGGTTTTGCAAGTATTGGACAATTCTAATCTGGTTTCATGAGGATTTCAAAATGCATCTGGCATGGAGGTGGGGTCCTGGAATGCCAGTGGCTGTACACATACTGACCAGCAAAACCTCTTCACCTCTGGAATCAGCCCCAGGAAACGTTCTCTTTCTTGGCTGACTGGTGGATGTCGATGCTGGGGGAGGAAGGAGAATCCTGGGAAGAGACAGGGGAATAGTCACAGTTGGGGTGAGAGCAGGAGGCCGTAAGAGATGCGGGAGTCGCAGTTGGGATAATTCTGTCTGAAGGCAGACAGAGTTCAGGCTGGTTTAGAAACCAGGTATTAATAGTAACAGCTAAAGCAGTGGTTCCTGTGTTAATTGCCCACCTGGCGTGTTGCAGCTGGAAGGCCACAATGAGCCCGTGGTGCTGCAGGTGTTCGTGGGCAACGACTCCGGGCGCGTGAAGCCCCACGGGTTCTACCAGGCCTGCAGGGTCACGGGCAGGAACACCACGCCCTGCAAGGAGGTGGACATCGAGGGCACCACTGTCATCGAGGTGGGGCTGGACCCAAGCAACAACATGACACTGGCGTGAGTAGCTCTTCCCAGGAGTATTTTCCTTTATTGGCTTGGGTTTGGGAACCGATTTCCTTTTTCCGTTGGATGGGTTGTAGTTGAAGTCTGAACGTCTCGGCGCTCTCCTCTCTGCTCCTCGGCTCTTGCTTGCAATTCAGTGTACTCAAAGGAGATACCAGGTGGTCCCTGTGCTTTTGGGAGACAGAACCCAAAATCCTGGGTAAATTGCATTGTTGTTCTTTTTAACACATCAGGCTGTGTTTGCTTCTACTGTTCTTGTTTTTTTTTGGCTGTTTTTTTTTTGCTTTAAATCATTTTGCATGGAGCCTGTCTGAAAGCCAGCACTGCATCACTCACCTGGCCCTGTACATCTCCCCTAGGACCACACTTATGGGAGGACTTATCTGTCACTTCCAAGTCCCACTGAACATAAATAATATGACTACAGTAAGTTTTCTTCTACTCCTGCTTTCTTTAAGTGAATGCAGAATATTTTGAAGCAATAATCCTACAAACACAGATCTCGCCCTGGGGATGGAAGAATGAAGAGCTGTGATTCCAAATTGAATGCTTAACAGAATGATATTGCACTTTCTGTTTTATTCATGCTTTCATATGCCTTTCTGCTGTGATTCATCATCCAAATTAGGCAGGGTTGAATGAAAACTTGAAAAAGGTCATAGATTTCATGTAAATAAAATGAAATCTAATAACTTTTCCGTAATTACCTCAAGACTTTTGGCTTTGGCTTATGAAACTACTTGAGAGATTGTTAAAGGTGCTGAACTTACTAAACTATGGATTTCTGCTCTGTTTTGTGTTGGTAGGGTTGATTGTGTGGGAATCCTGAAGCTGAGGAATGCTGATGTGGAAGCCAGGATAGGGATTGCCGGCTCCAAGAAGAAAAGCACCCGCGCTCGGCTCGTCTTTCGCGTCAACATCACGCGCAAGGATGGCTCCACCCTGACCCTGCAGACACCTTCTTCCCCAATTCTGTGCAGTGAGTGTCAAACCAAAGAGCTGACAGTAGAGAGGTCTGGGTTTTGGTGTGAACTCGGCATGGAAAGGGTGGTCAGGCCTTGGCAGGGGCTGCCCAGGGAGCTCTGGAGTCCCCAGCCCTGGAGGTGCCCAAGGAAGGCCTGGAGGTGGCACTCGGTGCTCTGGGCTGGGGTCGAGGTGGGGATTGGGCACAGCTTGGACTGAATGGTCTCAAAGGTCTTTTCCAACCTAAATGGTGCTGTGATTCTGTGAAAATACCTTGCGGGGGTAAAAAAACAACCCTGTGTTAATCTGTAATTTCAGAATTGCTGTAGCTAAAATCAAGTGGATTGATTTTTATTTGTGGTGAGGTATTAGTTAAATTTTTTGTCCAGTATTGAAAAATAGTTATACATTTCCTGATCTTCAGTTCAATGAGTTTTTGCCTCCTAAAATTTCACTGTTTTTGTCGTGATTGCTTTGAAAAATTACTGTTACTACTTCTGTATTGTCACATTCATGCCTCAGCTTTCAGCACTAGACAGGACTTGCAGTAAGTCAGCAAGCCTGGCTCTCTCAGCTGTGGTCCTTGCGTGGGCCAGAGGCTGAATCTGTTCTGGTTCAGTGCAAGAACAAAACTTTTTATAGCTCTTTATTAAACTGCTCTGTTTAGCACGAGAACAGATGGCTGTCTTGGCTGGGGAGGTTCCACTGACCAAGAGGGAAAAGGGGATTGTGGAATCGTGGAATGGTTTGGGCTGGAAGGGACCTTAAAGCTCATCTTATTCCCTTATCTTGATGAGTGAGATGGAGAGCTTTGTCTATGCATGGAAAGAGTAGAGAAGCTGCTGGGCACTCATACTGTGCTCTTTTCATGGTATAAAAAGGATTTTTTGGAGTTATTTTTTAGAAATACAGTTACCTTTGCAGCTCCATTCCAGTCAGTAGACCGTGGTGGTATCTCACAGTACTGGAGTATCTAATTTTAATTTTCAGATTTAAGAAAAAAACATTTTAAAAATTTTTAAAATCTCAAAGCCATTCCTTTCTGGTTAAAGATAAAATTATTTCACCCATAGAAGAAAAGGGAGTGGAAGTCACCTGATGTTTTCTTTAACAGTCCAAAACTTGCTATTGTGAGTAGAAGCTGAGAGTCTGAGATGAAGCATTTTAGAGACTGGTTATAAATTAGGCTGTTGAGCTAAAAAAAGCTGCATTTGATGCAAAGAGTAAATTGGTTTGGTTTTTGGCAGGCTGGGGTTTGGTCACTTGCTAAGAATATTGTCAATTGTGTAAGTTGCTAAGAGATTGCCCAGGAATTTTACAGTGTCTCCACTGCTGGAAGTCTTAGATCACAGAAACAAAATACTGTGGTCAGGCTTGTGTCTTTGGGGAATATATGGGTAAAGCTGGTCATAGTGTGAAGGTTGGGAGGGGAATTCCTGAGGCTCCTTCCAGGACTCTGTGCTTCTGTCTTAACTTACACCAAAGCTAGCAGGAGACCTTGGCCAAGCAACTAGTGCTGGCACGTGGGGGCTGACTGATCAAAATGGCATGAAATGTGTTGTTTATTGAATATGAATCATCTCCTTAAGCACATTACACCGAGTTGGTTTGCTAGATAAACCTTACTACAGACGTGTAATGTACCTTCACAGCAAGGTTTGCATTTCCACTCACCAGAGCCTTTTTATATTGTGTTTTATAATGTTCCTGAAACCATAGAGAAGGCATTAAGGAGTTGCAGGCTCTTTATTTAAGGGCTGTGTTTTAAATAGGCTTTGTTAACTTGTTAGCAAACCTAAATCCAGTTACTCTTTTCATGTGCCTTGAGCATATTCAGTCGTTGCGTAACGGTTGCCTGGGAACCCGCAGCCAGAGTTGTAGAAAAATCCTTTCTGAAAGGTCATTAAATAATTTGGAGTGGTGCAGGATGTATGTTCTGCTGTGTAGTAAGCCCAGAGAATGTTGTTATTACACACTTAAAGTGGGCCAGGCAAGTGCAGAAGCACGAGTCTGGGTGTGTGCCCTGGGGAGATGTGGTGAGGAGAAAAGGTGGTTGAGGAACCTTCGTTAGAAACTGGAATTGTTTTATCTTACATGTCTCAAAGCACATTGTTTTAAAAGGTATCTCTCTTTAAATTGTCCGCAGTGCTCATTTGCATTTAGCACATGTGGTCGTGTTTGGTTTAAGGTTTAAGAAGAATAGGAGTGGTTTGCAGCTAAATGACAGTTTATGATAAGAATGATACAAATCATCTGGACCTCTGGCACAGGGGCATCCAGGGATGCGTGTCTGTAAAGCCACATCCTCTTGGCTTGTTTCTTTGATTCAAATCGCTAAAATTCCAAACTCCAGAGATACGAGTCTTGCAAGGATTTGGAAGGGACCTTGAAGCTCATCCCATTCCACCCCTGCCAGGGACCAGGGGACACCAGGTTGCTCCAAGCCCTGGGTTAGTTTTTGCACCACTGAAAACTGTGTCATGTAAAAAAACTGTGCAAAGTCCCCCAGGTAATAAGGGAATTACTCCTTCTGCTCTTTTGCAGAGCAGAACAAAATAAGATTCACAAAAAAATAAAGTTTTGTGACCCAGAGGCTGAATTTGCAGGTAGTCTTCATGTGTGTCTAAGGGCTGATGCCTCTGGAAATCACTCTGCACCAGGGAATTAAAGAACCACATTTCCTTCTCTTCTGAGCACTTGTTGAGCTTTGGCTCCAACACTGGGAGTATTGTCTTGAAGATTTATTGAGTGCAGGAGGAAAGGAAAAAGATTATTAGTGGGTCATTGAGCGAAGTGTGATTTCTGTGAGCTCATTACTTCTAGTGAGGAAATCATAGAAATGGTTATATTCTGAAGAGTTTGTTATGAAATTTATGAAATATAGGATAAAGAAAGAAGCTCAGGAGTTTTAGTTTTTCCTTCATAACCCTGTAAATGAAAGTGGCTTGGTTTGGATGTTGAGGTTTTCTTGATTCCAGACTTTTTTTTTTTTTTTTTTTTTTTCTTTGTGTCTCCCCTCGCGAGGGGCC